>PVKA01034797.1:11044-23268 GCA_004027165.1 Ctenomys sociabilis | reverse complement strand
CTATCTACCTATATGATTGTTACCTCTTCCTCTTGAATTTTTTTGGGGAGTTACTGGGAATCAATCTCAAGAACCTTCACTTTTCAGGCAGGCACATGTTCTACTGAGCTATATCCCTGCCCTTACCTCTTAGATTTATAGTACATATGCCATCAATATGTTGATTTTGTCCTCAGGGAAAAAATTTAAAGGTATTGTGGAAAATAGAGAAATAGAAGAAAAGGAGGAGGAGGAGGATGACAGAGTAGTGAACATCAGAAAAAGAACCCTTCCAAGATTTGGTGTTCAGAAGGAGAAGAAGAAGAAGAAGAAGAAGAAGAAGAAGAAGAAGAAGAAGAAGAAGAAGAAGAAGAAGAAGAAGAAGAGTAGGAGGAGGACAAAGAAGAAGAGAAAAAAGAGGAAGAAGAAGTAGAAAGAAAGAAAGATAGAAAGGAAGAAAGGAAGGAAGGAAGGGAGGAAGGATCACAGGTAAGGCTGGAAGACAAAGGAAAATTATGCAAACTGTGAGAAACTAATGAAGAAGACAGGAGGGAAAGAGAAAAGGAAGAAATAAAATAATAATAGATCAAAAAAGCAACAATAAAAGCATGACACCCTTATAAAAATGAGAACAATCAGGAAGAAACAAAAGTAAGAAAAGTCCACTTCAATGCACATCTCTGCAGTCACTGGCAGACAAAGTAGACAGAGGTGGAGGACAAATGCAGCAAGCGTACAACTTTAGTTCCAATGAAGTTCAGGCTAGTTTCTGGCCAAGAAGCTGAAACTTGGAATTTCGGCATGCAGTGCTCTGTGTGTGTCCTGCCGGGCTGGGTCTGGCTCCTTCCCAACTTGAATTCAGCTCCTTGACCTACTGTAGATTTGAACACAGCAGCCTCACCCTGATACTGGCAGCTGCTTGGCAGAGCCAGGCCACAGTTATTCTGAGTTCCCTTTCTGAAGTGGCTACTAGCCAGTCATACTCTGCTGGGAATAATCCAAATAACTTAATCCAAATAACTCCCCAGCCCCTACAGTGTGCTGTGTGTTCTCCTCTGATCCACTAGTGCATCACACCATGGAGGCCTCTGGGGCAGGCAGTCCTTACTGTGTCTGCAGGTTCTGGCTACTTTTCACATGAAGTAAACCAGGGCTCAAGGAGAAAGTGCTGCCTGCCACCTCTGCCTCCTTCATTGAAGCCTCTCTCTTTGCTCTCCTTGTGGGCTTCTTGTGTTAGAACCTTCCTGAGACCCAGGGACTGACCAATTTCCCTCCTCCTTCTTTTCCTCAAGTTGCTTTTTTCCAGGTTCTGAACGCCAAATCTTGGAGAGATTCTTTTTTCTGATGTTCGCTACTCTGTCATCTTCCCAGAAGTCCCTTTATTTCCACCCTCTCCATTTTCAAGGACATCGCTGACAGTGTTCCTTTCCATTTGTGGCCCAGGCTGAAAAGATCAGTGAAGTTTGGGATAATTATCTTCTGCACTTAGCCAAATATTTTGTAACTTCCACTTAAACAACTACCAGTAAAAACATTGCATGGAAAACACTAAGCATCTTAGAAATGAATGTTTACAAATTTTAAAAGAGAAACCTTGTTTCTGATCAGTCTAATGATATCCATGTGTTCAAGGTTACCAGAGCTTTCCCATCAGTGAGCTAAGTTTTGGTAATTTCTGTTAGGGTACTGCAGAGAGGAGCCATATCAGAAGTCCTCAGGGCTCTCTACTTGACACTATTCAACCACAATAGCTCCTTTTATGCTATTGCAAACGCTGTGGCTGTAGAGATCAACTTATAAAATAATTCAGTCAGAAGCTCTTTGAAACTCTATCTGGCACCTAGGAAATTGGTAGAGTTAGTCTGTTATTCAGTGTATGTTCAGTCATTTCATTTCTTAATAGTTGTTCCATTTCCTAACAAATCATAATAACTTTAAATACAGAATATTTTCAAAATGTGATGTAGAATTATAATCTATCTCATAATACATTTCAGAAATTATTACAAATGCTTTAAGAAGGCACCAAATTCTGCACCATGCTTAAACAGCTCTCTCACAAGTTCTGTTTAGGTCAGTGATAATGTGTGCGTGCGTGTGTGTGTGTGTGTGTGTGTGTGTGTGTGTGTGTGTGTGACATACTCCAGAGGGGATTTTTTAAAATAAGATTCACATGGAGCATGATCTCAGACCAAAGATAAATAAACCGAATGTAGAATTTTATGGCTAAGAATGTTGTGGTAGCATAGTCACTTTGCAATAGAACTGGCTACGTATTCAACATCCTACAAAACCAATTTAATATGAGCAATCAATTTTAGGCATTCTCTTAAGCCTTGGGAATAAACATGCTAATAAAATGCTGACCGTGTCTTAGATAATTTTACAGTGTAGTGGGAAAGGAATGTGTAGCAATAACCAAGTATATAATAAAATGTGACAGTGATGTACAGAACATTCTATTAGGACCACATGAAAAACAGCACTGCTGGAGGGACAAAGCTTCATCAAAAAGGTGATACTGCAGCTAAGTCTGAAAGAATTTAAGTGATTAAGTTTGAAATAGGACAAAAACATATACATTTGAAATTTAAGATTAATTTTAGGGTGTGTAAGTTCTCAGTTTCATCACTGACTAAGACATTTTGAAAGTGTTTTTATAAATCTAGATTCTGAATCTGTGTATTCTAAGATTATGTTATGATCACTTTTAGTTTTATTGACACTTGTTCCTTCTGCTTTAGTCTTCATTAACAAACCAGAAATTCTTCACAGAACTGGCCATACATAAACATTTTAGTTCACTGGCAATCCAAATTTTTGGACAGTATTTCCACCTTTGCTTAAATGGTAATAAGATCAACGGCAATGTTGCTGCCCAGTTAGTAGCTGTACTCATTGGAAGGCATCAGTTATGCCAGTGAAATATTCCCCAGAGGATGTAGTAGTCTGGTCAGTTTACACATCTGCATGTTGCTAGGAACTTCTTTGCATTTATTGGATTATAGAATTGTTTTTCAAAGAAACCTAGAATTATTTTACATGGAACTTTATAAAAGTGTTAACATCATCAGAATAATTAAATGTACACTAAAACTTGAAAGATATATCAATTATCCTAAAAATAATTATAAATATATCTTATGGCTGAACAGTAAAGTCCTTAGGATTCTTGAGGTTGTGTTTTCTGATGAAACTCTTAGGCCTATGTGGCCAATGAGCACATCTAAGGACAATGTCCCACTGACATTTGGCTTTTCTTCTCGTTCAGTCATTTAATACTCTAATTTTAGTTTGGATAGATCCTTTTCTTCATTTTTTTAGAGAATACTTCATTAGTTTCTATCTTCAAACCCATGTAGATAAGACCATACATGTTTAATAAGGTGCATTACTCCTTTAAAAATAGAAAATATGGGGTGGAGGAGGTAGCTCTGTAGTCTAAGCACCTGGTTGGAAAGTGCAAGGAGCCAGGTCTGAAACAAGTGAGGCAACTGTGTTAGCCCCACACTGAGCTGACCACCAAAACCAGTTGTGGAGGTGCATGCCTATAATCCCAGCACTGGAGAGGCTGAGATATAAGGATCCTTATGAGTCTAAGCTCCATAATGAGACCTTACCCCAAATAAATAAATAAACATTAAAAATGATTTTTAAAATGGAAAGAAATTAAGTTGAACATTTCTAGACCAATGTCTTAGCCTCTCCAGTGCTGGAAGAAAAACATTCTAGAGTAACATCATTAAAAACAGCTTTGATAAAGCATGATCACTACATTACTACTGCATATCGAAAAGCAAGTACAAATATTTTACATTATCAGAGGTATGATTATTTTTCTGCCTTTTTTTTTTTTTTTTTTTTTGCAGTACCAAGTATTGAACTCAGGGCCAAGCACTTAGTGAGCTATCTCCCCAGCCCTTTTTCTGCCATTGATTCCTTGCATTTACCCTGCCTTTAATTGCTTGCCCTGCTTGTTGTTTTCCTTGCTGTTTCTGGAATCATGGTCATTTTTATTGCTTTCTAGAGCATCTCTCAATACTCTTTGTAGGGATGGTTTGGTGGTCATGAATTTCTTTAGTTGTTCTGTATCACTGAAGTATCTTACCTCTCTGTTAGTTTTGAAAGATAGTTTTTCAGGGTACATCAATTTGGATTTGAAGGGTTTATTTCCAGATCTTGAAACACTTTAAGCTTTTCCTGTTTGTGTTGTGAAATCTGCTGTGATTCTGATGGGCTGTCCTCTATATGGGATCTGTTTCTTCTATCTAACAACTTTTAATATGTTGTTCTTATGCTGAGTTTCTGGAATCTTAATTATTACATATATGAGTGTAGATTTCTTTCAGTTGATGCTATTTGGAGTTCTATATGCCTCACCACTGTATGTCAGATTCTTTTCCCATGCTTCAGACATTTTCTGTGATTACTCTGTAAATATTCTTTTTGTGCAACTTGTGTTGACTCCTTCTTCGTTAACACCTATCAAACTTATGCTGTTCATCTTTGCCTCATGTTGTAGCTTAAATTATTATTTCATGGTTCCTTGTTATTTGTAAGAGATTGTTTTCCTTTCCTAGATACTATCTACAATGATGTCCTTAAGATCTGAAATTTATCTTCAGTTTCATTAAAATGGTTTTTACAATTTTTAATAGAATTTTTAATTTCTTGGATATCTCTTTGAATGTTTCATGTATTTTAATTCTTTACTGTATTGTTCAATCAAAATTTACATCATTTTTCTATGTTCTTTGTTTAAAAAAATCTATGTCTTCTTTGAATATATTCAGATATTTTTTCACTATGGTTACCTTATTTTTTTCTAACCTGAGAGATTATTTCCTCTAATTTTCTAATTTTCCTGATTTCCTCTATACTTGCCTGGAGTTGTTATTTCAGTTTCTATCATCATTTCAGAGATTTCATATGCATGAATTTCCATTTCTTTTATGCTGATGTTTCCTGGATTTGTTTTGGGTGGGCTGGGAGCCTGACATTGCATTTTGCTCCTTTATCTTACAATTTTTCTATTTCAGAAAGAACTCTTTATTTTGGTTTCTGTGATGATCCTTGTGAAATTTTGATATTCGGTAGCCATGCCACTACTATCAAGGCCATTGTAGGAAGAGACTATTCTTCAGGGATATCTTCTGTGTTTTGGAGATTCTTGGTTTTTGTCTGTACTGAGATCCTGCTTTTAATTAATTGAGAGTGGGATGTTGGTTTCCATTTGGCATTGTCCTCCACCTTTATGTGTTGAGTTGTGGTGAGGTATTAGTCCAGCGTTTCCCAATATTGTTATTCTAGGAAGCACAGGTGGTTAAAACATATCTGATACCCTAGCTACAGCGGCACAATTAGCAATGATGATAACATCAAGTAATACGTAGGAATTGATAAACTTGTTTAACTATTGATTTTTTATTTTACACCACAGGAGCAATAGTTAAGTAACTGAATAAATAGCAAATTTAGAGTTTGTATGCAAAGTGTTTCCCCTTGTTTAAATGGGTTTATCCTGTGTTCCTTTGGTCAGGTTAGTTTCCAAGTTCTAGGTGCTTCACTTTATGGAGGGGAAAGGGCCAAGCACCTGTATTTCTCTGGCCAAGCTAGTTACCCAGGGTCCCGAGCACTTCCGTGTCCTTTGCTTGTCCTGCTGTGCAGAGAAATGGGATGGGTACCTGGATTCCTCTGTCCATGCTAGCTTCCAAGAGCTCCGAGCACTTCTCTGCCAGTTACCTGCCTGTTTCTTTTCTAAATAGTCACAGCACTCTGCTGTGTCAGAGATTTCAATACAGTTGTTCAGACTTCTCCATTATCAGCTGTAGGATGTTAATAGTAAGCCAACATCATTTGTTTTTCAGCAATATTTCTCTCAGAGATATAAACAAAAATAGAGTTAAGATTATTTTCTCTAAACACTTGACAGGAACTTTCTATTATCCAAGAAACTATTTTCACTATGGACAATTGGTTTTCTTTTTCCCTTCAGTGCAAAACGTTGGATTTCCTATTATTGTTTCAGTAAGATGGTTTTCCATGTCCTCATCAGGGAGAGACTAAATGTATAAGTTACGTATTTGATGACCACACAGTCATTATAGCGGGGTGAAATTTTCAAGGGAATAGAAAGCTAATCTTTCTTCTTGAGTTATTTTTCCTGATAGAATGTTTTAATTAGTAATGTTTTCCTTGTTGGGAGATGCTTCTGTGACAGAGATTTGCTTCCCAGCAGTGTATAAAATAGTTTGTGAGGTCTTGAGGTCTGAATGGATATTTGGATACAACAGGGAGACAAAGAAAAAGAATGAAGGGGAGACAAATTAGCTATGTATTAAAAGTTCAGTAACAGCTATTTAGGTGAATGGAATCTTTGGTGTTGATGACTTTTCCCAAATTCACTATAGAGGGAAAAGAGCCCAAACATGGAATGCTGTACAAACAGTGGTGTAGGAGATGTTGCACAGCTCAGCCATCTGTGGTGAAAATCCATACAACAGCATACAGATGGAGTGCAGAAACCAAACATAGAAATCTCAGAAAATTCACTAACAGAGGCAAGCATTTCAATGGATGAAATAAGATTTAGCATAGATCTTTAAGAAATAATTCTTTGTCAGCCTTTTTTTTTTTTTGATGGAACTAGGGATTGAACTCATGCCCTTGGGCTTGCCAGAGAAGTGTGTATTCCACTGAGCCATCTCCCTGGCCCCAATCATCTTGTTTAATAAATTATTTCTCTTCCTCTACACTTACTCCCTAAACGAAAGTATATTTTCTGTACTCATTGATATTACTTTAAATATAGAGAATGTTCTTCAGAATAAGTTAGATGGTTCCATATCTATCTCCTGTCTCCCCTAACTAATACCCTTTCTTATAGCTTTGTAAATCTAGTAGTACACTTTGGAGCTACTTTTATTACAGAAACAGACAAGGAAACACCTATGGAGATGTAAAACTTCCCACTAGGTTCCACCTCTTAGAGTTTCCATAATTCCCAGGAGCACCAAGCTGGGACAGTGCATTTAGCACATGGGTAATAGGTGGACATTCTAGATTGAAGCTGTAGCAGACACCGAGTCAAATTATGAGGGGGTCTTGTGAGGGGTCAGCGTAAACCAAGCCTGAGAACTAAGGACAGAGACCTTCTGACAGAGCATGGGCACTGCCATTGTTTTCATCTCAGAAGTGAAAATGATTTCACAGTTTGAAAATAGTGTAATGCTTTATTTTACAGATGAAAAACTAGGAGACAGAATGATTGAAGATGTATTTTGTCTAACTCAGATAAAGGCAGGGAATAGCCCTGGGGGGCTTCATGACCTGTCCATTGAGATGAAGTTAAACAGTGCATACACTGAAATTTTATTTTAACTCACAATTATAAAATTATCAAGGAATATCCCCTTTTTGACTGGTTCTGGTCTGCTGTGTTATCTTGTACTTTAGTTCTGAGAAAAAAATATTAAAATGTCGACTGTTACTTCTGTTGCTCAGTGACAATGTTCAGACAAATGTGGCAGTTTTGCCATCATTTTGGTAAACTTGGTTATTTTTATATGGCCATCTGTCCCTACACTGAATTATTAAGGATGTTCTTAACTTTTTTCTTTTTCAATATAAGAACAAAACAGGAAAAAGACAACACTGAAGTATTTCTCCAAGTTTTGCTTTGGCAGGTGGAGAGTGAAGGGTAAGAAGAGGGATCCCTAAAAGATATACTTTAAAGGTTATTGGATCATAATATAAGAATTAAAGGCTGAACTTTTGCAAAGTTACTGGTATTTAAAAGTCATAAAACCCTTTAACTCTTTTGCCAGATCTTCTAAACTTCACATAAAATTCTTTGATTTATTTCTATGCTGAATGTTTATTTTTAGTTGTTTCACGTGTACTAATTATTTTTTTGTAATAATAATTATCTAGTACATCCTGCCATAAAACCAATATATGTCCACTAGAGTATTTAGACATGACAGATAGAAACAAAAAATATATATAATAAATGATTTTTCCATGCAGATGTACTTCTCTGAAAATTTATTATAGATCCTATTAAAAATACTGTTTGAAAAGTTATATAACATTTTGAAATTTTTATGATATATGAAGTAAAAAAGAATATTATACAAACAATTCCAGTTCAAAAAGATGTACTCTATCTATTCTACCTGCTTAATAAGCAACCTCCCTTTTTCTCTAGCCAAAGGAAAGGTATAAGTTGGCAAACAGGAAAATTTTAGACAATAAGCACCATATTCTAAAAAAATAAAAGAAAAAAAAAAAGACTCTATCCCTATTCTAGCAAAGAAACATTGAAGCAGAGCCTAAACTCATTATATTATCTGCTGTATTGCCTCATCTGTCTACCAGGGCAGTGCCAAACAAGGCTTCAAAGTAAGTTGAGAGTTCCATTCTCAGCTGGCGATAAGGAGACACTGTCCTCTGTGGTTTAACAGATGCCATGTGAAAATTCTCATCTATCTAATGCTCTTGGATATATTATAAACGGAGTGACCTATGAATAGCATATATTTATTTCTCACAGCTTTGGAGACTGAGGAATCCAATCTACAGGCCTAAGGAAATTCCATGTTTGGTGAGGCCTGAGTAGGTGGCACCTTCCTGATGCATCCTCTCGTGATGGAAGGGACCAACAGGCTCTATCAGGGCCTCTTTCCCAAAGCCACTTATATCACTCACCAGGACTCTACCTTATGATCTAACCACCTGCCAAAGGCTTCACCTTCTAACACCATACTCTTTTGGTATTGATTCCAGCACATGAATGAAGGACCTAGTGCATAAACATTCCCAAAGTCACATGGCCTTTTATTACTCTCCAGCCATAAAAAGTGTCATCGTCCAGGGTCAAAATTCACCAAGTGGGGGCTGGGAAGATGGTTCAGTGGAATAAGTGCTTCCCTGGCAAGCACAAGGGCCTGAGTTCAACCCCTGGTTCCACCAAAAAGAAAAAGAATATTCACCAAGTGGGAAACCAGAACTTTTGCCACCATCCAATCTGCCACTGTGGTGACAGCAAATATCATGTGAGAAAACAGTGATAGGTTATTTCTTACCATTTCTCCAAACACCAGTTTTACTCAGCCAAAATAAGATGTCCCTTCCAGTCAAGGTGACAAAGAACACTAAGAGAGAACCAGGACTCTCCACATATCAGAAGAGGTCAGCCAAAGCTGGTTATGTAAATGAGTCATGGAGTCTCATTGCATAATATACAAAGTGTACCTAATACAATACAAAATCTTTTTAAAAGATCCAGGAAAATTTCACTCAAGATGTAAAAAAATATAGATGACAATAGTGGAATGACATAACATTAGAATTAGTGAAGTTTTCAAAGGAGCCACCATGAAAATGTTTTGAGAGTTTAATTGTGAATGTGTGTAAGACATAAAATAAACTTAGTAAGATACATAGAAAATACCAAAAGGAAATTTCAGAACTACAGATATACATCAAAAAGAAACTGTGTCGATTTGAGAGTTTAATTGTGAATGTGTGTAAGACATAAAATAAACTTAGTAAGATACATAGAAAATACCAAAAGGAAATTTCAGAACTACAGATATACATCAAAAAGAAACTGTGTCGATATGCTTAACAGCAGATTAGACAGAACAGAGGAGAAATAAAATTATTTCATCTAAAAAACAGCCTAAAAACAGAAGAAAAGTGAAAAGAACCCAAGGACCTCTGGGATATAACAAAAGAATTAACATTTTTATCATGAGACACAGAAGCGAGGGAACAATTGACACTTAAAAGTATTTGATGAAAAAAGTGACTAGAAATGTATCAAATCAGAAAAAAATTATAAGCCTGTGGATTCAGGAACTCTAAATAGGTTAAATCCAAAAACAGTTGCACAGATCTTGGCCTTGATTACAGTTGCCTTGTATTTTGTTGGAATAAAGATTATTTCTAACTGGTTAAATTATGAGGCAAAGGGAGCTAAATATAATGGTAGACTAAGATGAACAGGAATCTCTCAGTTCCCCTATTAAGGAGTAGAGTCCATTTTTGACATCCCTCCATTAAGCCATCTAACTCTTAGCCTATAAAACACAGTGGATATAGCACTGTGCCAACTCCAGGTTTAGTGCTTAGGAATAGCAGCATGTGTTTCCTCTCTAGGAATGCTTGTTATTAGAGCACTTAGGACACAACCATTGTGCTGTGACACACCTAAGCCACATGGAGTCCCGCAGCTCTCTGCCAATGGCCTGCAACTATTTCCGGCCATATAAATAAACTCCTGTCATATAAGCAAACATTACAGCTGAGTCCCCAGGTAACTGTGTCTGAGGCAACATGAGATGGTGTCCGACTGCCCAACCCACTCTGTTAATACAGGACTAAATGTAACAATGAAGTTGTTTTAAGTTAAAAGCTTTGAGCTTTTTTTTTTGCGGGGGGGGGGGGTTGGCCAAACTTTTTATTTAGTATTCTGTAGTTGTTTAACACACACTTAAATGGTTTTACTGGGGGAGGGGGAAGGGAAGGTTCTTGCAGATTCCCAAGGAAATGTCACAAAAGTAAATTATGGCTAGCATTATCCATTTGTTTTTGGGATAACTGGGTGAATAGCACTTTCCTTACGTAGGTGTCTGATCTAGGGCCTTTTTATACTGAGAACATGGGGATTTCAGCTGGAAGACACACTGAAATCCTGAGTAGCACATCCCGACCACCCTTTAATAGCTAACTTGTCTGTACAGATAAAATGATTCATCTCTCAGTGGAGATCAGTGTACATCTAGATGGCTAGACGTTTGTGGAAGAGCTCAGAACTGCTTGCCTTATTTACTGGGAAAAAAATCAGGTAAGAAGTGACCTTTATGGACACTTACTTGGAAAATTACAACACTAGTACAAGTCAAGCCTTACACACTTAAACATTTGCTTGTTGAGAGCAAGTCATAAAATCAAATAAAATTAAACATGTTTTACTTTTTTTTCCTCACAAGAACATAAAATTTATGGAGGGGAATTTAACAGGAAATTTAAAAAAGTTAACATGATTTTCCTTTTAGTAGTTCTTGGGTAGTTATGACAGAATAGTTTCCACTTTTGTTTGTTTTTTTGAACCAGGATTTTGGTCCAAAGTTTTGTTTGTTTCTAGTATCTGCTTCTGCCTCCCCTTCTATCAGATGGGCTTCCTCCACGGCCACCACCTCTTGGTGCTCCAAGGCTTAAAGTGCTGTAGGAATCACGTGGAGGAGGGTACCCCCTTTCCATAGGTGGGGGAAGCCCTCGTTCTTGTCTGCCAACCTGATCATGCCCACTTGAGTAGAGATCACTTCAGCTGCTTGAGTAACTGTCTCGACTTCCACCATTTCCGTCTCGTGAGCTGCTGTAATCATCTCAGCGACTGCTTCCACCATAAGATAGTGGGGGCCCTCATGTAGGTGAAGCATTACGTGAGTTACCATGACTCTCATATGAATCTCTGTAGGAGCCTCCACTCGGATGATCTGAGTAGTCACGATCCCGACCATATCCACCTCTATCACTATAGCCTCTTGATGGATAGTCATCACGTGAACTAGAATGACCATCACGGTAAGTATGATCTCTTGGTGGGGCATAATCTCTCGTATCACAAGAACTTGGGTAATATATGCTTGAATAGCTGTCTTTAGTTGAATATCCATCATCTCTTGGAGACAAATAAACATCTCTGCAAGAAGGCAAGGGTTCCCTTCGAGGTGGCCCTCTGTAGCTATCTCTTCCACGTGATACAGGGGCTCTTCCTCCCTTTCCACAGCTGCTTCGAACTGGCCCTGACGGAGCTGATCTTTTAGGAGGAGGATCCCCCCTTCGTGGTGGTGGTCCCCTTTTCACTGGAAGGGGTCCTCTGGAAGAACTCATGTTAAAATTCATGGAATAGCCACCGTCGTCCATATGCCCTCCATGTGAGGAAGGTCCCCTAGTTCCTCCACTTCTCCTCTTCCTCCTCTGAGACCTCTAGGAGGGCCTCTGCTTCTGGGAGGTGGAGGTGGTCCTCGTCTACCACTTTCAAATGATGGTTTGGTGGCCTGTTCCACCTTGATGGCTTTTCCACCTAAGGACTTTCCATTCATGGCCCTGGCTGTATCCTTAGCATCGCTGGGTTTTCAAAGGAAACAAAAGCAAATACTCTTGATTTATTAGCTTCTCGGTCTTTCATCAAAAGTACTTCCATGATCCGTCCATATTTTCCAAATACTGTTTCA
>PVKA01034797.1:0-10944 GCA_004027165.1 Ctenomys sociabilis | reverse complement strand
TGGCAGGGGCTGACCACAAGCCCAGCACAAATGACCGGTACTGGTGCACAACTGAAAAGCTACTAGCACTACTGCTCAACGAGCTATTTTGTTATTAAAATTAAAAAAAAAACTGTTTTCTAATACATTTTTGATGATATGGGAAAATGTTGCTCTTAATAGTAAGCCAAGATAGATACAAAGAAGTAACAAAGTGTGACTGGTACCTCACACAGTGGAGGCAATATAGGTGAGCACTTCGTTTCTAGACAACACCTGAATTAATTATTTTGTGTTTCATAATTGTACTACTGAAAGGAGATAAAATTTGTCATTAATGGTCTAAAATTTATTTCTTTAACTTTCTATGTTTATTTTATCTTGTGATTACCAAACAATTTCAGTTGTAAAACATTTTTAAATATTTGCCTTATTACCAATGGAACAAATCTGGTAGTTTAAAAATGAAGTATATATAATAACATTTAACTTTCTATTTAGAAGAAAAATTCAGAATAGTGTATTATATATTAGAGTAATATAATTTAGAAAAGTACAATTATTAGCAGGGACAATTCTGTTGTAATATTATTCTAGTTTAGTTTCTCTTTGAGAACCTAACATTTAATTTGAAAGCACTAGTAAACGGATACATATTGACTCAGAGGAAAATCATATTCTCATTTTAATCTATGACCAAATGACTCTGTTTTAAAATTATAATTGTTTTTAAATACAAATGTTTTAAATAAAAATATTTTGAAAACTATTAACCCTGTAATCTATTCCTCAGAATTTCCAAGAGCTGCATCACATGAAATCACAAAGACCTTCAAAGAAGTTAGATTTTCTTCCTTCCTTCCTTCCTTCCTTCCTTCCTTCCTTCCTTCCTTCCTTCCTTCCTTCCTTCCTTCCTTCCTTCCTTTCTCTCTCTCTCTCTATGTCTCTCTCTCTCTCTCTCTCTCTCTCTCTCTCTCTCTCTCTCTGTGTCTCTCTCTGTCTCTCTCTCTCTCTGTCTTTCCTTTTTTTCCTTGTCAGTACTGGGAATTGAACTCAGGACCTTGTGCTTGTCAGGCAGGCACTGTGCTGCTGAGGAATATTCCTGTCCACAGGACTTACACTTTCTAATTAATCTCTCAACTTCTAAAGAAAATAATTTTGTCTAAGAAATTAATTAGAGCCACACTACAAAATGGAAATGGAAGGATAGTCACAAGAGAGATTAAACATGAAAGTCCCACTTGGATTCTGGACTGTTACATAGACCTCCTGAGATCTTGAAGTGCAGGTAGCAACAAATGCACTAAGAAGGAGATTGTTCATATCAGTTACTGTTACCCTCTCTCAGGTAAATATTTGTTTAACAAAAAAGAGAAAAAAGGGTAATTAGTGAAAACAAGAGACAAGAAAAAGAAATGTCACAGGAATGTCCTGCTACAATGCTATATATGGTTAGATTTCTAAATTTCTATGTAAAAATTTTTAATTGTTTATTTCTATTTTTTACTATTATTTTTATTTTTTTCATATTCTGTATGGATTTAAAGTTTAGTGTATCACCAATTCATGGAAAATACCTGTTCTATGTTATATCTAAGGCATTTGATATTCAGACAGATAGTGTTGTTAAGCTCAACAGTCTATGTTCTATTGTAATAATATCCTTAAGCTTCTCTTCTGCAGAGTTAACAACTTAAAGCTTGCAGAACAAAAAGTAAAGAAAAAGAAGGGCTACAAGGATAGCCAACATTATGGCCCTAGCCCTTCAAGGTCAGTGAGGACTCAAGACATAAGAGAACCTGTACTATACCATCTGGTAACTCAGTGGTGACCCAAATTTTCTGCTCAAGGAGATGATGGGGCCACAGAGGAAAGTGATCCACGATGTAGAGTGTGCCCGAGGAGAGTCACATGGAGAGAAAACATTCTCTCAAGCTTTCACAGAGAGCAGATTTGTCAAGCAATGGCTGTGACTCATCCACACTGCTGACACCAACAAAAGATCTACAAACTGTGGTACAGGGTTTCAGGGTAAATCCTGTGATTTGACTGAGCTTATCAGATGCAAAAGCTATATTTCTTGTTATACAGGTCTTGTTTTATCTTGGTTTTAACCATCCAGCAGAAAAGTACTAAAATGAGGTATAAAAAGTAAAGCCATATTAGTATGTTGAACTGTAAAAGGCTCAAGTCAACAACTTCTGACATTGCCAGTCCTGCAGATGACTCACTACTATTATGGGATACTGGACTACATTAGATTACTTTGCTTAATTCGTTAACCTACAATATATTAATGACAATTGAAGACCCATCTCTGACAAAAATAAACATAAGGGGGATATAAATGAAGGACCATTTTGTAGTGAAAAAATAGCATAAATGTATAGCTACTTTCTCTTAGTTCAGTGAGAAGAAAGTTTTGAATTCATAGTGTTTAGGCAAGATATCATGTCTGCATCTGGTAGTATGAGTAACTATTATGAAGACAACAATATGCAAAGTATTTATTAATGAAACTGTCCTATTAATTGGTTTTGAAACTGTTTCATTGCTACTTTTTTCTCAGTAAAATTAATAAAAAAGTAAGGTGGATTTTTAAGGGCAAAGTAAAACACTGAAGACATAGCAATTTATATAATTTATCTTATAAGCACTCACTTAACTTACATATGTTTGTAGAGGTGTGGATGTTACATAACGCTCCACACATAACCAAATTAGATGTGTCACTTTTTTCACTGAGTGATAATTCTAAATAATGTCTACAAATGCCACAATATCTTCTCAAATATTTCAAGGGTTTATTTGATCCTTAAATTAAACTCATTAATTCTTTGTTATAAACCCATCATGTGGGAGACACATGGTATTTTATGGAGGGTGATGATTTCTTGTCCCTCAACAGTTTTTACAAAGCAAGACAAACAATAACTCATTTACGTAGCCCCCAGTAACTTTTTACTGAGAACTTTCTGGTGTTTCAGTCACATTACAGATCCTGAGGATACCCGAGTATGTGCAACAAAGTCTGCTCTTGTATTAGGTGCATATTCTAGAGAGAATAAAAGAGTAAGGATTACTCTATTAGGAACAGATATACAATAAAGTATCATATGGTGATAAGGGCTAACTGAAAAAATTATGTAAGGCAATGGAAGTCTATGAAACAGTGAAGTTGGAAAACTTTTACAAGATGTTTATACATGAGCAGAAGCCAAATGATGTGAGAAACAATTACTAAGCTAAATAACTGGACAGATATACTTTTTTTGAGAAAAAAAGTGATCAAATCTGCTTAAAATTAGAGGCCTACTTATTATACAAAGATACAGAAATAATGAAGATTAGCAAAGTTGGAAGTAGTGTAAAATATGAGTAAATGCTGGTTACAGCCAGAATACAAAAAGAAACAGATATAATTGGCTTTTGTAGGAAAAGATTGACAAACCTTTGATGCTACTGAGGAATTAATTTTTCAATTACTTTTATTGAGAAAGAAATAGCAATGAGACAGTTTCAAAACAGGTTAGTAGGACAGTTACAATAATTAATACATTACATGTTGTTTTCTTCATAGTTATTCATAGTGCAAGATCCAGGCATGATATCTTGTCCAAACATTATTAGTACAAATCTTTCTTCTCATTGAATTAAAAGAAAGTAGCTGTATACCCACCCTAATATATACAATATATATATATATATATATATATATTTTTTTTTTTTTTTTCACTACAAAATGGCCCTTCATTTATATCTCTCTTTTATGTTTGTTTTTTGTCAGAGATGGGCATTCCATTGCCATTCAAATATTGTAGGTGTGTGAATTCAGCAAAATAATCCAATATAGTCCAGTAGTCCATAATAGTAGTGGGTTATCTGAAGGACTAGTAATGTCAGAAGTTGTGACTTGAGCCTTTTATAATTCAGCATATTAGTATGGCTACTTTTTATTGTCGTTTCCATTAATATTATCAACTTTATCATGATACTGTATATAACACTGTGCTGCACACCTTGCATATGGCATTTTATTTAATTCCCCCAAAAAGCAATTGCAAAATACTTATTATTATTATTATTATTTTTAAATATATTTGGTGCAGGGTCTCCCTACACAGCTCAGACTCGTAGTGGTCCTCCTGTTTCCAGCCCCCCCAGTACTGGGATTACAGGCATGCACCACCACTCCTGGACTCAGTGACCCCCTCAGCACACCTGGGGTGGGGCTTCATGGCAGGTATTGTTGGGGGATCAAACTCCAGTCACCAGGCTTGCCTAATAAGGCGTTTAGTCTGCTGAGCTATCACACTGACCCTGAAATAGTTACTCTTATTATTCTCATTTTAAAATGCTTTTGTTATTAAGTTCCATTTGTAATTTTTTTATTTCATTACATCTGTTATTTTGCTTTACATTCTTTGTCTCCATTGCCTAATCTTAATTCGTGCAAATATATATGTACTTTCCCATGCCTAAGATTTATATTTTTCTCTGATGGAACTTAGTGAGTTCAGATTTTAATAATTATGGAATCAATTTCCTTTGTTTTTAGATGGCCATTATTTTCAACTATATGGTTCAGGAAATTTGTATTAAAGACAACTTATTATGATAATTGCTTCTTTTTGTGGTACATGATATATCAATTTTCTCTTATTTCTTTTTTTGTTTTTGTGACTAGCCCCTCATGACCTTGATTTCTTAGGATATGCTTCATTAAATGCAGAATGTTTTAGTGAAGCCTACCTTGTTCTCTGGCTCTCCCTTAAGCTTTATTAAGAGTCACCTTGACTGTATAATTTAAAAACTTGCAGCTCTGACTGGATGCTCCCAGAATCACTCTGCCTCTCCCTCTAGCTCTCTGTTTTGTTTAGAATGAGAACTTTTTTTCATGAAATGTGTGCAATAACAATAGCATTTGACAACATTTCTACTAGTCATGTAATCCCATAGATATTTCCTCAGTATTCAAATCACGTGACCATTTATTTAATGCAAATAACTCCAGTTTTACATCTCAAGGTAATCCCACTAACTTGCTCTAGTGCCAACACTCTTAAAATGGAAAAAAAACCCAAAAACTCCTGTGTATATTCTAGAAAAATTTTCATATAAGACTGGTTACTTTTTTTGGACTTATTAGTTGATGTTCTACTTAATGGAATATTTCCTAGTTGTTTTTTTTTTTTTTACTTACAAATTTTAACTTTATAATTATAATTTTATTTTATATTTTTATTTTTTGTATTTTTAGGAAAGAGTCTAGCATGTTCAGGTTCTCACTACTAGAATGGGCTCATAGTGATCTGCCTGTTTATAGGCTCCCATGAGCTAGGGGATCATAGGCGTGCTCCACTATGCCTACTATACAATTTTAATTTTAAATTCACATTCTATCATTGCCATATAAAATAGTCATTAGAAACATGTTCTCATTAAGGAAAATTCATTGTAAAAATATTTTAAGAGTAAAACAACTTGTTTAAAGATACAGCATGACCTTATACCAAATACAAACATTTTAATGACAATTATTTTCTATTTTTCCATAATTCTTTGAATTTTGTGATTTTTATAATAGAATAATAGAAAATTTTATTTTTTAACTTTTAAAACTTTTTTATCTTTAAAGAGAATATAAAATAATAAAAAAATAAAAAATTAAGAATGATACAGAATTTCATTAAACAGAATAACATGCATTTGACAGCATTTGCTGCATTGCATAATGTCATCTTCAAATTAGTTGTTTAGATTACCAGATATACATATGCAAAATTGGCAAAAGAGAAGAAAAAGGTTATAAGAACTTAAGATGAGAGGCCAGGGAGATAGCTCATTAGATAAGTGCTTGCCTGGCAGGTGCAAGACCTGAGTTCAATCCTCAGCACCCCCCCCAAAAAAAAAAAAAAAAAAGAAAGAAAGAAATTAAGATGAGAAAAAATGAAACAAAAATTAAGCATTAACTCGTCCTTTTCATAGACCAGCAGAAATCCACAGTACAATAATCCAAACCATATTGCTTACATACACAGATATATATCTTTCCTTCTGAAAAGGTTCATTCCCTTTTTACCATGCCTATTGTGCTTTTCAGAACCTTTTAGGTTCTTACACTAAGGAGACAATGTGATTTTTTTGCCTATATGAGTCTGGTTCATTTCACTTTAGAGTGCTCTCTAATTGCATCCATTTTCCAATAAAAGTCTCACATTAACCTTTTTTTTAATAACTGAAGAATACTCCATTGTATAAAAATCCATTTTCTTTATTCATTCCTCAGTTAATGATTGTTTGGGCTGTTTCTAAGATTTAACTATGACAAGTTGTGCTGCTATAAACATGGCTATACAGGAATAGATGTGGTGTGATGTTCTCAGTTCTTCTGGAAAAATATCCAGAAGGGGAATAGCTGAGTTGAATGGAACCTTCAGTCCTAGAATTTTGAGGAATCTCACTCTGATTTCCATAGTTGTTATAACAGCCTACACTCTGAACAACAGTACAGAAGAGTTTTTTCCCACAGCCCCTCCAGCATTTCTTATTAGTTGATGGCTTTTTAAAAAAATATTTAGGTGGCCTTTATTATATGTGCATATTTATGAGTGATAGAATTTTAAATGTCTCAGAGATTACCCTGGGGAAATATAAGGAAAGAATTACACTATGGTGTGAGTCTTAGTACAGATGAACTGTATCTGCAAGATATTTTTCAAAGTTTGATTAAAATGGAAGTTGATTTCGCTGGAGGCTTGTAAATGAGCCCAACCTTTAGGGAAAGGAATTTGATACCATGTAACAAATCAACAGGTCTTCATGCTCCTTGACTTAGTGTCCCAAATGATTGGAAATTGTCAGAAGAAAAGAATTTAGATGTTTTTTTTTTGGGGGGGTGGCCCAAGGTGCCTAAAGGGAGGCCTGCTGAGATTATGGATATGGGGATTAAACCACAGTACCCTGTATCTGACTGAGTCTGCCCAACTAGTCATTTAACAACTGAGCTAACCTGCAAGCACCAAGAAGAAAATAATTTAATAGAAGCACTTATGACAGCTTCAAGTTTACTTTTCTTTACAGCTGAGTACTACTTCATTATATAAAAACACCACATCTTTTTCATCCATTCCTCAGTTGATGGGCATTATGGTTGTTTCCAAGATTTTGCTATCACAAATTGTGCTGCTATAAACATAGGTGCACACATATCGCTATGATATGATGCTTTCAATTCTTTTGGGAAAATTTCCAAAAGGGGGATAGCTGGATTGAATGGAATTTCCAGTCCTAGTTTTTTAAGGAGTCTCCACAATGATTTCTATAATGGTTGCACCAGTCTACATTACCACCAGCAGTGTAAAATTGTTCCTTTTCCCCCACAGCCTCTCTAACATTTGTCATTGGTTGCTTTCTTTATGATAACCATTCTTTCTGGACTGAGATGGTATCTCAGGGTTATTTTAATTTTCATTTCATGGATGGCTACTGATGTGGAACATTACTTTTATGTATGCATTTGATTTTATAATTTCATCCTCTGAGAAGTGTGTGCTCATCTGGGATGCCAATTTCTGGATTAGGTCTTTAAGTTTTGGGGCCCTAATGTTTTTTAGTCCTTTATAAATTCTAGAGAGCAGACCTTTGTCTGAGTTCTTATTAGTCAAGATTTTTTTCCAAATTTGTGGGTTGTCTTTTCACTTTGTTGGTAATTTCTTTTGACATACAAAAACTTGTCAATAAAAGGAGATCCCAGTAGATAATTCTCTCAAGTGTTATCTGTGCAATTTGATTTTTGTTCATGAACTCTTTGCCTACTCCTGTGTCCTCAACAGCTCCTCCTACTTTCTCTCCCAGGAGATTTAGTGTTTCTATTTCAATGTTTAGATCTTTAATCCATTTTGAAATCAGCTTAGTGCATGGTGATAGAGCTGGGTCAAGGTTTAGTTTTTGGCATGTCAGTTTTTCTAGTAACATTTGTTAAAGAGGCTATCTTTTTTCCAGTAAGCATATTTGGCTCCCTTGTCAAAAATCAGTTGGCTGAGTGTGTTCATAGTGGGTTTTGCATCTTCTAGTCTATTCCATTGATCCTCAGGTCTATTTTGTTGCCATAAGTTGCTAATTTTATCACAGTAGCTTTGTAGTATAATTTCCAGTCAGGAATTGTAATTCCTCCTGCCTCATCTTTGTTGCCAAGGATTGCTTTTGCTATTCTAGGTCTTTTCTTGCTCTAAATAAATTTTAGGAACACTTTCTATAGGTCTGTGGGTTATGTTGGTGGTAGTTTGATAGTGACTGCATTGAATCTGTGCAGAAATTTTGGGAGTATGGCCATCTTCACGATGTTGGTTCTTCCTATCCAGGAGCAGGGAATATCTTTCCATTTTCTGAAATCCTCTACAATCTGTTTTTTTTATTCTAATTTTCACTGAATGGATCTTTGACCATTTAGTGAGATTAATTCCAAAGTATTTCATTTTCTGTGGTGCTATGGTAAAAGGTATTTCTCTAATTTATCTCTCTATGTTTGTTATCAGTATAAAGGAATGCTATTGACTTTTGGGAATTGACCTTGTAACCTGCTATGCTGCTGAATTTCTTTGTTAATTCTAGGACCTTCTATGTGGAAGTTTTTTGGTATTCCAAGTAGAATATTATGTCATCTGCAAATAATGATAATTTAACTTCTTCTTTGCCTATTCTTATTCCTTTTATTTCTCTGTTGTCTAATGGCTCTAACTAAGAATTCTAGAACTATATTGATTTTTTTTTTATTTTTTATGTTTTTGGTGGTACCGGATATTGAACTCAGGCCCTTGCTCTTGCCAGGGAAGTGCTTATTCCACTGAACCATTTCCCCAGTCCCTAGAACTATATTGAAAAGGAGTAGAGGAATCCTTGTCCTGTTTCTGATCTGAGAGTAAAACATTTCAGTTTTTTCCATTTAGAATTATATTTGCAGTTAGATTGTCATAGATGGCTTTTATCAGATTGAAGTAGAAGCCATCTATTCCAATTTCTGTACGTCTTTGATCATGAATGAGTGTCAGACTTCTCAAAGGTCTTTTCTGCATCAATTGAGATTATCATGTGATATTTGAATTCGGCTCTTTTGGTATAGTGCATTTCATTTATAGATTTGCATATGTTACGCCATTCTTGCATCCCTGGGATGAATTCTGCCTGGTCATGGTGTATAATCTCCTTGATAATTTGCTGTATTCTAATTGCTAGAATTACACTGAGGATTTTTCATCTATATGCGTGAGGGATATTGGCCTGTAGTTCTCTTTTTCTAGTTGCATCTTTCTCTGTTTTTTGTATCGGTATAATACTTGCCACCAGGAATAATTTTGGAAATATTATTTCCTTTTTATTTTATGGAAGTGTTTGAGGAGTGTTGGGACTATAACATCTGCAAAGTTCTTGTAGAATTCAGCTGTGAATATATCAGGACCTAAGCTTTTGTTTGTCAGTAATTTTTTTATTACATTTCAATTTCATTGGCTTATGTTGTATTATTGAGAGTTTGTATATCCTCGTGATTCAGTTTTGGTAATTTCCACCTCTCTAGGAATCTCTCTGTTTCTTCTGTGTCTTCAATTCTGTGAGAGTAAAGATTTTCAAAGTAGCTATTGATGATCTTCTGAATTTCCACAGGGTCTATGGTAATTTCACTATTTTATCTCCTTATTGCTTGAATTTTAGTATGTTCTTTCCTCTTTTTGTTGAGGTTAACTGGGGGTTTATCAATTTGATTTAATCTTTCAAAGAACCAGCTTTTTGGTTTGTTAATTCTTTGTATTGTTTTATTCATCTCAGTTGCATTAATTTCTGTTCTAATATTTATAATTTCCTCCCTTCTGTGGGCTTTGGGTTTGGTTCACTCTTCTTTTTCTAGATATTTGAGCTTCAGCATTAGGGTATTTACTGTTTCTTGTTCTGTTTTTGTAATGTGTGAGTTTACCATTATAAATTTCCCTCTAAGAACTGCTTTCTTTGCATCCCATAAATTCTGATAAGTTGTGCTTGAATTTTCATAAATTTTAAATACTGTTTAATATCCTGTTTAATTTTATCTGTGACCCATGGTTGCTGAAGATGGTTTAGTTCTTGATAATAGCCATTCTTTCTGTAATGAGATGGAATGTCAGTGTTTTTAATTTGCACTTTTCAAATGACTAAGGATGTTGAACTTTTTCATATGTTTATTTGCCATTTGTACTTCTTCATCTGAAAAGTGCATATTCATGTGAGATGCCCATTTGTTTTTATTGAGTCTTTGAATTTTAGGGGTCTGGTTTTCAAAAATTCTTGATATGTTCTAGATAGAAATCCTTTTTCAGTGGGGCTGCTGGCTCCAATTTTAAATGAAAATAATATTTCAAAACTATTTTACCATGGAAGATATTTTACACTGAAAGAAGAAATAAGCATATTTTTAAATACTTTTAAAGAAATGAGATTATCTTTTCCCCTAAGATTCTTATTTTACAAAAATTTAAGTGTACTATTTAAAACCTCACACCACAAAATGTAACATGTGTTCCATTTATAGTCAACCAGCTTTTAATATATACTTGTCTTGTGTTTTTTTTAAAAAAATTGCTACCTTTTGCTGGTTTTAGTGTCGCTTCACAATCTAAATTATATTTATATTATAATTGATAATTATATAATATAAATATATATTATATATTCAATATATATTTTAAATTTTTTTAGAAAGCTGAAATATCATAAGTTAAAATGCTTTCACCAACATGTTTTTTTTATACTTTTATTATTTTTGAAGAATACAAAATAGTGATAGAAGAAAACAGCATTATACATGATACAAGATTTCACTAAACAAATAGGAATCAACAATGGTTGCTGTATTACATGCTATGTGCAAATTAGTTTTCAGATTACCAGATATAAACATATAAGTTGTTTTTAAATTTTTTTTTTTAACGGGAAAAA
>PVKA01034796.1:0-23168 GCA_004027165.1 Ctenomys sociabilis | reverse complement strand
CAGTTATAAAAGATTTAAACCATATGCCCTTAAATGAAATGACTTTTACCCTACTTTGTACTAGTTTATTTTACATCTTAAAAGGGGGTGTAGAGAAAAAAAATGATAAAAAATAAATGAGTTATAAAGTAAGCTTATCTAATTCTTAATGCCTTTATGATACAGACTATATTAAACCTTTCAATGACCATAAACATTCCTTTCATTGATCCTTCAGTTCCTATGAGAAAAAGTTTGAGATCCTACTTGAATATTTCTATAACTAGTATTTATTATAATTAGCTTCAATGAAAGAAAAATGAAATTCAGTAGTAAATATAGGAAAGCAGCTCCATATCGATTTTGAGGCTTTTGCTCAAAGACAAAAAATGAAATTGAGGTGTTTATTGTGTATTATTCCTTCTGCATGCAGAATTAGTAGAAGGTAAAATTTATGATACTAGAACTAGTTTGAAATATCACTTTTTAATCAGTGTGGAAAAGTAGTGAAAATACGGTCATCTTTGAGCTTTCAGGTCCTTAGTATAGGTTTTATTTCTGGATTAGATGTCCCTCATGATTTTTTTCAGATGTTTTTACTTTCTGAATGACATATTTCTAGGCATTTAAAGTAGAATAGTTAAAAACACAGTCATAAATTATAGGGTACAAGAATAAGTACAAAAAGTTAAGCAGGATTTCTTTAGTTTGCCAATTTTGATTTTTATTTGCTTTCTAGCATGAGGATGAAAGAAAAAGATAAATTGGATTTCTTCCTTTTTTCTCATCCTTGGCAAAATTTTCTTAATTTTCGTGTTTTAATCATTTGGCCTGAATGTAACTTTTGGTGAGAGTAACACTAGAATCCTTTCCTGCCACTGATACTGAATTTTTTGCCTACATAAAAGGGATCATTCTTCCTGTCCAAAATATACTTGATGGCAAATCCCCACTGTTTAATCATACAGTGTCTTAGTTTCTTTTCTGTCATTGTTGAAACAAAATAACTGACACTCAAAACATTAAAGGAGAAAGGGTTTACTTCATCGTCTGTAGAGGTTTCAGTCCAAACTTGGCTGGCTCTAAGGAAGAGGGGCATGGCAGATGAGCACTGGAGAAGAGAACAGTTATTATGGTGGGCAGAAGTAGAAAAGCAAGCATGGTGTTTCAAAACAGTAGCAGTTTCAGTCCCTTATGTCTTATCCAGGGTATTTAGGACGGGAAGCACTCACCCCTTAATCCTAGTGCCCTCAATCCTAGCATGGTACCATGAATCAGTTCCCGGTGCCACACAGTCTATACACTCAGCCACCTCTGAGAAAGTCTTATCTCTGACTGCATGAGGCTTTGAGGGGATATCTAGATGCAAGACATACCAGAAAGTCTCCAAAGTTTTGAAATATTAGAGATCCATTTCCTTTGGTACTATTATTTTCTAGTGTTAATCTGGTTTAATAACTCAGTGACATCAACGACGACCTCTCAGGTTATTTCTCAAATCTCCTCAACTGTTTATGTGTAGAGAAGAGTATTGCCTTCATGATAGTTAGAAAAAATAATCATAAAAATATAGAACTACAAGAAAGTTTAGTTATGGGACATAAATACAAGGAATAGCAAGAATTTGAGTCAGATGCTTAAGGTGTGTTTTTCAAGAGCATATACTTTATTTTTTTTATTTTTATTTTTTTTGTCTTTTTGAGACAGGGTCTCACTATGCAGTTCAGGCTGGCCCTGAGCTCACTGTGTAGCTCAGGCTGGTCTCGAACTCACAACAATCCTCCTGCCTCAGCCTCCCGAGTGCTGGGATTACAGGCCTGCGCCACCATGCCTGGCTTAAGAGCATATACTTTAAAACATGAGTTAAAACATGGTTTGGTTCTGAAATTCTGGCTTTAGGACCAATAGTTGCTCTAAAATGGCATGTTCTGTTTTCCCAAATATCTTGTCAATTTCGTAGCCTGTGTTTTGCCCAATTTATATTTACATTAAACACATGTGTGGGCTAGGGATTTAGTGTAAAAGGAAAATAAATAATAGGTTAAAGATCTGTTTCTTTTTGTCATTAGATTTTATTGGTACATTTTAGATATACAGTATGATCACATTCATCATAGAGAATTTGTAACTGTACATGATATAACTTGGTTTTTTCTCCATTCCACTATCCTCCTTTCAATGCCTCCCTCTCTCCCCATTTACAGTTTATGTGCACACACACACACACACACACACACATACACACACACACATATATATACACACACAATTTTTTTTTTTACTTTACTTTCCCCCTTGTAAATACCTATTTCTATAAATTTCCCATCATGTCTTCTTCATGGAAGTTACACCAAAATTTATGATTTTCGTAAACTTAAAAATCTTATCCAAGTCATAACAGAAGTTTGTCAGAGTTTGAGTTGAAATCGTATGTCCTAAAAGACATTCTGCCTTTTTCTCTTTCTCCTTTTACCCAGAACCAAATTGTTCATTTAAAAACAGAAAATTTGGACCTCATATGTATGAACGTATTATCTTGCCTCTTAAAAAGCAAGTGTATTTCCCCCTCTTTCATTAGAAGCTGCTGAAATTATGGCTTCTCTGTTCTAGAGAGCCTGTGACCATTTTTATGCTTTATGCTGTCTGGGTACCAGTCATTGTAGTGGGATTTAGTACTGGGTTGGTTTGTTTCATTGTCTTTATTGTTATGGGCATCATACTATTTAACTTCAAAATTGATTACAAAGCTGTAGTAATCAAAGAGCATAAGAGTGTAATCAAATACTCATTGAGCAAGGAGATAGGATATTGAACTTAAAAAATAAACTTTGTTTTATTGTCAGTTGATTTTTGACAAAAGTTCCAAAAACACAATGGTGACTGGATAGTCTCTTCACTAACCACTGTTGGGGAACCTGGTCACCCACAAACAGAATGAGCTTTTACTTCATACCATATAAAAATAACACAAAATAGATAAAATGTTTAACTCTTAAGACCTCAGACTTTAAAGCTGCTAGAAAAAAACACAGGAAATGCTCTACTGTATTGGTTTGAGCAAGGATTTCTTTGATACGATTCCAAAAGCACAAGTAGAGAAAATACAAATTGACACATTAGATTGTATCAGTCATCCACTAATTGAGAGAAAATATTTGTAAACTACACATATGATAAGGAACAAAAATACATAATGAATTCAAACAGCCCCAAAACGAGAAAACAGAAAACTCAATAAAAAATGGACAAAAAAAACCAAACTGACATTTTTCAAAAAAGATACACAAATGGTCAGATATGTGAAGAACATGCTATGCTCCCTAAATACCAGAGAAGTACAAATTAAAGCCACACTAAGATATTACTTGACATCTGTTAAAATTGCTATCAAATGTGAAAAAGAACAAGTGTTGATGAGGTTATGGGAAAATGGGAACACTTGTATGCTGTTAGTGGAAATACAAAATACATCTGCTCTTTAGTGATGTATCATTAGCTTTAGAAAGAAGATTCTGTCTTTTGCAACAATATGGATGTAGCCAGAGTATATTATATTACATGAAATAAGCCAGGTTCAGAAAGATAAATACTACATGGTTTCACTTATATTTGGAAGCTGAAAAACCAAACTCATAGAAATAGTAAAATGGTGGTTGCTGTGGGCTTGGCTAGAGGTATGGAATAGGAAAGAGAGCTATTGATCAAAAGGCACGAAATTTCATCTATAGAAATTGCTTTGGAGATCTTATGATGACTAATAATGTAATGCACATTTTAAAACTTCTAAGAGTAGATTTTAAATGTTTTTACCTCAAAACCTGGTAAGTATGTGAGATAGTGGATTTATTAAATATTTTGTCGAGTGCTTCAAACATTCAACAAATATAAACATAGCAAAACATCACACTGTACTTCCAAAATAATACATACACTTATTTTTAAATTAAAGCAAAACAAAAATCTGAGGAATTAAAAATTCTGACACATACCCATGACATATTTCATTAATTATGTAAAAAATTTTTAAAAAATAGAGTGCCAACATTGTCTTCTCCAATTATATAAGTGCCCTGATTTTAATAGGATCTGTAGATGAGGTTTTTTTTTTTTTTTTTTCAGAAACGGGATTTGAACTCAAGCCCTTGCGCTTGTCAGGGAAGCACTGACCTATCTACCTGGCCCATATACATGAGGTTTAACAATGACATCTTTTGAGATTATGATGGGATTATGTATCACAGAATTTTGGTGAAGACCATTCAACCTGTAATACATGTATACTGTCACATGACTTAAAATGCCACATTTTTTTTAAATAAAATGATTTTTGTTCTCTAGAACTACCTCCTGTTGTTCCCTGTACATCATATACTGAGTACATCTTGTGCTCAAACTAGCCAGGCTGCTTCATTAGGACAAAAACTACAGAGTAGTGAGATACAATGTTTTCTCTACTTCTTTTCCCATCTGTTGATGTGCTCTTTACAGGCCAAATGTACAGCAAGCAAGGCTAGGTCTTCCTGTAAATATACATAACAATAACATAGCTATATAGTCAGTCCATGTAACAACCAAATACATTTTTAAGAAAATGAAAATCAAAACACCTATGAGAAACTACATCATTATTTGTGATGATAGATTTTTTTATTTTTTTAGGGGCAAGGGGTATAGGGTCTCATTACACAGCCCAGGCTCATAGTGATCCTCTGTTTTCAGCCTCCCTCACATCTGGGAATATAGTTGTGCCCCCTCATGCCCAGATTGAAAATATATTTTTAGATTATTCCTATGATATCTTGAACTCCATTCTGTCTCTTTAATGGGTGGCTTATTTTTCTTATGCAACTTTTTGCTTAAATTTTAAAGAATATTTGAATGCAAAACAGAATTGTCCTGTCTTTTTGAGTCAGTTGAACCTTTACTCACTTTAGACTTCAGAAAAGATCTTAGCTGAAAGATTAGATGAGGGACACAAACTATTTGGTATGATTAACAGCCTGAATGACAAGAAAAGTATAAGTATCTGTGTGTATTTTAAATGTATGTTACAATCTATTTTACATATACAAATACATACAACTTAATGTTTTCTTACTGAATTGCTATAGAAATTTGCTTATAGCTTTTATAAAAGGAGATAGTAATATTCTTAGGGAAATTGACACATAAAATACTTTTAAAATTACTTCTGGATATTTATAATTATTATATTCCTGTTTACCAATGTAGTAGAGGCAATGAAATTGTATTATACATTATATAGTCAGTTCTGCTATAAGGAGAAATATTGTGAAAAATTACAACACTAGGAAAAATCACCCCAAAAGGCCACTCTGGGCATATGGGAAAAAAATATGTTAAGGACACAACACTTAAAAACTTGTTAATGAAATATCAAAAGAAGAGAACCTAAAAAACTCACAGTTTTGAGTGATTTGGAAATAAATAGAATAAAAAATATGAAATTTTGTGACAGTGCAAACTGAAAGGTTCACAGGTTATTATAAAATGTAGTGCAAGGTCACTGAAATTGGATGGAAAGTTGTACCACCAGCAGTAGTGAGTGCAGCTCAATACACAAGGTAAACAGCTGGGTGGTATTCGAGGCATCAGGCCCAGGGGCACATGTTTTGTATGTTGGTAGTGGGTATAGCTTTCCAGCTGCATCTGGTGTTTCTCGTGGTGAAACATTATGTTCGGGTTGAGTACAAATATATCAAATAGGAACAAATTTGTGTCTTCAAAACAAGTGACATGTTAGTAAAACTGAGTATATTTGAAATTTCACTTTATTAGAGAAATTCAATGTTTTATTGCAATTTAGTTCCACAGGCACTAGGGGGAACAGTAGGCTTAATTTTGCTTTTTTTTTTTAGGGGGTGGAACCAGAGATTGAACTTGTGTTTGCGAGGAAAGTGCTTATTCTACTGAGCCATCTTCATGGTCAGTAGGCTTAATTTTGTAGCAGCACTGACCAGTGCATTTCATAGTTTACAGCAGCGCATATGATAAATTATTATCATTTTATGTTTGTAGTTATAAGCAATTTGGTCGAAAATAACAGCTAAATTATGAAGTGTTACTGATATTTGTTTAATTTCATAATGTAGCTATATTTTCAAAGTAAGAAAATAAAGCCCAGAACAATTTTTAGTAGGAGCAATCCTTCCTGTTACTTACTGTTGGGCCATTCAGTAGATGTTGCATTTTTTGAATTGTTGATTTCTTATGAATTATAGAAATTGAGATATATCCCTGAGAAATTGTCTGTATTCTGAGGAATTGTTTTAGTTACATTATCATGACTCTTGCTACTTAAGAAAAAAAACTAATAGGCAACTGAGTTGATACAGATATGAATTTAAAACTTTGGAGAGACAGAACATTCCTAAATTTCATTCTAGGAAATAGCTGAAGACTTATGAGCATTAACCAAAATTTATTGAGATCAGGCACAAATGGGGTAATTTGTCCTGAACCATGTAGCAGAAATTAGGAACACAGTGGAGACATTTCTCTTGGAAAACAACTCATTTACTTATTCAACATACATTGGGTACAAAGATCTAAAGTAATGTGTTCATATGGGATTTGTAAAGGAAAAGAGGCCTGCCCAACTACCAGGCATAAATGAGGATATTTTAAAAGTTCATACTGACCATCTAGTTCTTCATTGAAATAAAATATGCTTAAAGTGAACAAATATTTTGCTTCTAGGCATGTATTAAATAACAGTGGATTTTGCACCACAAAACCCAGAGAGGCCAGAAGGAAGACATAACATTTTGCAAATGTGGAAAGAAATGGTCTATTTAGAATTTTATTATTAAAATTATTACATATATTTAATCCATTTTAGTTTACTTTTTTATATCAGTAAACAAACATACTTTGATGTATTTTATCTGTCCAAAACAATTTAGAAAACATAAGAAAGTACTGTATTTACCCACATTTTTGCTCTATTTTCATCTTTCCTAATGTTCTGCAATGCAATCCTTCATAATTTCCTTCCTGTTTAGAGAGTTTTATTCAGCCATTCTTTTATAATGGACCTACTGACAATAAATACTTAGTCTTTATCTTTTAATTTTTTTCATTTCTGAAGGATATATTTTCTGGATATAAAATTCTAAATAGACTGTTCTTTCCACATTTGAAATATGTCTTTTTCATTATTTTTATGAGAAACAAGTAGCAATGAGATAGTTTCAAAACCAATTAATAGGAAAGTTTCAATAATTAATACATTGCATATTGCCACATTGCCATGGAAAAAAAGTTCTCAAATATTATCTGCAGTTTCAAAGTTTGAAGCTGGGACTGGCAGCTTCAACTTTACTTGGAAGTGTAGTGGAAATAAAGGGTCATAGGCCCTACATAGTTCTGCTGGATCAAAATCTGCCCAAGAAGACTCATGAGTCATTCCTTTGTATGTTAAATTTTAAGGAGCACTGTGGTAGAGTTTTTAGGAGTTTGTATCATCTCAGTTCACTGACACTGGATAAGTTGTTAGCTGTTCTGTGCTGCAAATTCATTTGTAAAATGAGACTATGATACTGTTTTTTTAATGAAAATTAAATTGACTGAGATGAATACACACTTCTCAGAAGACAAAATTAAAGAAGCGAATAAATATATGAAAAGGTGCTCCACATCACTAGCCATCGTTGAAATGCAAGTTAAAACAACACTGAGATACCATCTCACTCCAGAAAGAATGGCTTTCATAAAGACATCAACCAACAACAAATATTGGAGAATATTTGGGGAAAAGGGAACACTTCTCCACTGCTGGTGGGAATGTAGACTGGTGCAAACATTGTGGAGATCAGTGTGGAGACTTCTCAGAAAACTAGAACTGGAAATCCCATTCAAGCTGGCTATCCCCCTACTCGAAATTTTCCTACAGGAACTGAAAACATCGTATCATAGTGATACATGTGTACCTATGTTTATAGCAGCAAAATTTGTGATAGCCAAATCTTGGAAACAACCAAGATGCCTGTCACATGAGGAATGGTTGAAAAGGATGTGCATTTCTATACAATGGAGTATTACTGAGCTATAAAGAATGATAAAATTGAAGCATTTATATTGAAGTGGATGCCACTTGAACATATACTCTTAAGTGAAATAAATGAGACATACGTGCAAATATCGTATAGTCTCCCTAGTATAAGAAATGAAAAAGAAATACAAATAGAAAGGTATAACAACAACTAAAAAGAATATAGTCAGATAGGGTAAACTGAACTGCATATGTTTCATGGTAATAATCAGCTTCTCTTCTGGATAGTTAATAACCTAAGTTTGCAGGTCAAAAATTGGAGAAATGGAAGGGCTGTTCAAGGTCAGCCAACATTTAGGCCCTAGCCTTTCAAGGGCATTGGGCACTTGGGACATAGGAGAACCTATTTTGTAACATCATGAAACTCAGTTGTGCCCCAAATTTTCTGATCAAGGAGATTATGGAGCCACAGAGGAATGTGATTGATGATCTGTAGTGTGCCTAAGGAGAGTCACGTGGAGAGAAAACTTTCTTTCAGGCTTTCACAGAGAGCAAACTGGTCAAGCAATGGCCGTGACTCATCCACATGGCTGACACTGACGGGGGATCTACAAAGTGAGGTACAGGGTTATAGGATGAACCCTGGGGGGACTTGACTGACCTCATCACATACAAAAGTTACATTTTTTGATATATAGGTCTTGCTTTATCTCGGTCTTAACCATCCAGCAGAAGAGTATAAGGATGAGGTATACAAAGTAAGAAGACAATAATAAGCTGAGGTGTAAATGGCTCTAGTCAACAACTTCTTTGGATAACCCACTATTATTGTCGACTGCTGGACTGTGTTGGATTAGTTTGCTGAATTCAAGCACCTATAATAATTGAATGACATGGGAGGCCAGGGAGATGGCTCAGTGGAATAGCACTTCCCTGGCAAGCGTAAGGGCCTGAGTTCAATCCCAGGTTCCACCAAAAAAAAAAAAAATAAATAAAAATAATAATAATAATAATAATAATAATTGAATGACAGTAGAATACCCATCTTTGATGGGACTAAACAAAAAAAGGGGGGATACAAAGGAAGAACCATTCTGTGTTTGTATAAACAGTTCAGTTAAGATAAATATGCAGTACTTTTGCGTAATTCTATGAGAAGAAAGATTTGGACTAATAGTGTTTGGACAGGATATCCTGTCTGCTTCTTATACTCGAGATAACCACTAGGAAGATAACAATATAAAAAGTATTAATTATTGAAACTGTAGTGTAATTCAGGTTTAAAAAAAAGAAAGATACGTATACAGCTACATTCTGTCACTTCACTGATTGGAGGCATCTGCTCTAATGTTTGTAAATGTAATATCATGTATACACCTTGTACAACAGAAAAGCACAACAAAAACAATATGCAGTGTATTAATTATTGAATCTATCCTACTATTTTGATTTAAAACTGTCTCATTGCTATTTGTTCTTCAATAAAATAAAAAGAAAATTAAATTCATATCTTTGTCTTAATTTAAAAGTACCACACCCAAAGAGGTGTTTTACTGACATTCAGATACTTTGACCACTTGTTTCCATGGTACCTAATTATGACAGTGTTAAAGAATCAAAGAAGGGAGAGATGACAAGCACAAGTGATTTAGTTGGAAGGACATGCAAAACCCAATGTCATTGGATTATACAGTTTGGAAAAGAGAAAATTAAGGGACTAAAACTCAGTTTATGTTTCCACTCACATGCATGGCCTTACATAGCAACATAAATAGTTCATATAGACAAATACAACAGTATAAAGAAAATGCAGTATCCTGTTTATTGAAATTAACACCTCATGGAAAGTTTGTTTTTTTTTAAGTGTGTTTGGTACAGGGTCTCACGATGCATCTAGGACTTCTAGTGATCCTCCTGTTTTCAGCCTCCCTAGATACAGGCCTGAGTGGGCTCATCACACCTAGGAGTAGGGCCTGCGTGGCATGTGGTGCTGGAGATGGAACCCAGTCACTGCCCTTGCTTAAGCAGGCACTTAGTTTGCTGAGCTATCCTGCTGGTTCTACATGGAAAATTTTAAGTTGTGACAAGAACAAATGTTTTGCTTGAAGATGGGAAGCAGAATGAGATTACTCTTTTTGAAGGAGCTTCTTAGACTTCCTGTCTGAGGCTGAGAGGCTTCAGAAAGCATTATTCACTCAATTTCAGTGATCACCTTTCAGGGTCTAGGGATCTTGGTGTATATCGTTAGAAATTCCTTTTTGAATTGGAAATCTTAAAGTGTTATTCACTGTTACACACTTACCTTACAAAGAAACTCTTTCGTGAAAGGGTATGATAACAGCTTTTTCTTTTGCAATGCTAGACCATTTTCTGTAACTTATAAAAGGCTGAATGGATTTAATGCAATCTTCCAAATGGGGGAAATATTTCTACTTTGGGCCTGCTGAAGCTAGGTGCCTTTAAATAAAAGGCAAATATTTGAGCAGGTTAGAAACAATAGAAAATGTATGGCCTTCAGCAGAAATGCTTTTTCTTTTTTTTTTTTTTTTTTTTTTGTTTGGTGGAACCAGTGATTGAACTCAGGTCCTGTGCTTGCCAGGGAAGCACTTATTCCACTGAACCATCTCCCAGGCCACCTAGAAATGATTTGCAACCTTGTCTTTAAAGTCCATGGTAATTTCCTCAAAATATATATTCTCTTAAGACAATTGTACGAAAAGGAAGCTATGAAAAGAATCACAATTCAGTCTGGTATATTCATAGTTTGCTTTTTAGGATATCTACATAGAAACTTTTAAGTAAGTGTTCTAATCTTAAATTTAGAAAAAAAATGGGTATTGAGGAATACCCATTGTGTAGATATTTTCCTGCAAAATCTTAGGGCCTAATGACATCAGCAAAGTAGAAAGTAATGCATCTCATTGTGCACAATTTGATTTGAAAGCTCTGTCAGAAACAGTGTAGACTTAGAAACCAGGAGAGGAGCTGTTGGAATACTCCAGCCAGCTATCAGTCAATCTTCTTGTATCACAGAGTTGTCCTTCTGCGTAGATCACAATTTTTGAGGATAAAACTTTATGTGGACTTCTTTATTTTGTTTTTGCCAACAGTGTGTTTTGTGTTACTTGCCCACAATTAGATCATTGAGTACAAGAATATTTGAACCAGTAATTTTGGGCTGAACCTGTCTATGTTTCTGATCGCCCTAGTTACTGCCCTGTAGTTTATGACTGTTATATAGTATTCAGAAAACATTTGTTAAATGAGAAAAAAAAAAAAAAGAAAAAAGAAAACGAATGGTGGCGGACCTTTTTTTCCATGAAATTTGTTGTTACCTTTGCCTTGATTGTGCCTCTTCCTGATTCAAAGACAGAGTCTAGTTACTGTGTCTTCAGAACTTGCGATGAACACTCAGTAAGTTTGTCACCTTACTTAATGACCAAAAACATGCATTTTTTTATTTTATTGAGAAACAAAGAACAATGAGACAGTTTCAAAGACGATCAATAAGAGAGTTTCAATAATTAATACATTGTACATTGTTATCTTCTTAGTGGTTATCCATAGTACAAGAAGCAGACAGGATATCCTGCCCAAACACTATTAGTACAAATCTTTCTACTCATTGAATTCAGCAAAAGTAGCTGTATATCTATCCACACTATTTTGTATGCACAAATACAAAATAGTCCTTCCTTTGTATCCCCGTTTTTGTTTAGTCCTGTCAGAGATGGGTATTGCATTGGCAACTAAATACTATAGCTGCGTGAATTAGCAAAACAATACAACTCTAGCAGTCCACAATAGTAGTGGGTTATCAGCAGAAGTTCTTGACTTGAGCCTTTCAGAGCTCAGCATGTTAATATAGCTTTACTTTATTTGCCTCATTTTTATACTTTTCTACTGGATTGTTAAGACCAAGATAAAGCGAGACATATAACAACAAATGTAACTTTTCTATCTGATAAGGTCTGTGACTTACCCTCAGGATTTATCCTGTAACCCTGTACTTCACTCTGTAGATCCTTTGCCAGTGTCAGTTTGTGGATGAGTCATGGTCATTGCTTGACCAATTTGCTGTCTGTGAAAGACTGGGAGAATGTTTTCTCTCCATGTAACTCTCCTTAGGTACACTCTACGTCATGATCACTTTCCTCTGTGGCCCCATAATCTCCTTGACCAGAAAATTTGGGACACAACTGAGTTACATGGTACACATTCTCCTATGTCCTGAGTCTTTACTGACATTGAAAGGCTAGAGCTAAAATTCTGGATGACCTTGCAACCCTTCCTTTTCTCTAATTTTTGAACCGCAAACTTAGGTTGTTAACCCTCCAGGGCAGAAGCTTATTATTACCCTGCAACATATGCATTTCAGTTTACCCTACCTATCTAAGTATCAGTCATCTTAGGCATAACTTGTAACAGGTATTTTCCATCAAGTATTAGATATGTTAACCTTTAACTCCCTGCAGAATATGAAGGAAGTATAATTTAGAAAAATAGGAATAAACACATATTTTTCCACAGAAATGTAGAAATCTAACCATATATAGCATTGTAGCTAGACAGTCCTGTAACATTTTTTTCTTGTGTCTTTTTTTCATTTATCACCTTTAATTTAAAAGAGAAAAAGAATACTTTTACTCAAGAGACAGTATGAAACTAATTGGTATGTCATGACAAGAAGTACGTATTTGGAAGACCAGAATGACAGGCGTTCCAAGGGTGACCCTTCTATGTGCAATTCTATTTTCAGTGCAGGTGCTTAGTTCACAGGTGTCAGCATGCAGTTGCTTGATTCACAAGTGTCAGCACATTCACTTTTCAATGCAGTTGCTCGGTTCACTTAGTCAGGCTGAGAATCCTGCGAATTAACTGCTAGTTCCAAAAACCTGATGTTTCTCAGGCTCATTGCCTTACACATCTTATGCACATTAATGTATGGCTTTGCCCATGTCATGCTTCCCAGATTTTCTTCTTGCCCTCTCTTCATTGTCTAATTCTCAAGTTCTCGCTTTCCTTTTAATTGTGTTATACCTTTCTATTTGTAATTCTTCTTTTGATTACTTATACTAGGGAAACTATATGCTATTTACACATGTGGGTCTGTTTTATTGCACTTACAAGTATATCTTCAAGTAGCATCTACTTAAATATGAAGGCTTTGAGTTTATTCTTTATAGATGATTAATATTCCATTGTATAAAAATACCACATCTTTTTCAACCATTCGTCATGGAAAGGACATCTTGGTTGTTTCAAGATTTGGCTATCACAAATTGTGCTGCTATGCACATAGGTACACATATATCACTATGATACGACGTTTTCAGTTCTTCCAGGAAAATTCCCACTAGGGGGGATAGCTGGTTTGAATGGGATTTCCAGTCCTAATTGTTTAAGGAGTCTCCACACTGATTTCTATAATAGTTGCACCAGTTTACATTCCCACCAGCCGTGGAGAAGGCTTTTTCCCCAGAGCCTCTCCAACATTTGTTTTTTGTTTATTTGTTTATGATAGCCATCTTTGTGGGGTGAAATGGTATCTCAGTGTTGTTTTAATTTTCATTTCATGGATGGCTAGTGATGTGGAGCACTTTTTCATATATTTATTCACTTCTTTAATTTTGTCTTCTGAGAAGTGTGTGTTCATCTTGGATGCACATTTATGGATTGGTTCTTTAAATGTAGGAGCCCTAATTTTTTTTTAGTTATTTATAAATTCTAGAGAGCAGACATTTGTCTGAGTGCTTATTAGTCATGAATTTTCTTTTTTTTTTTTTGAATTTGTGGGTTTTTTCACTTTGTTGGTAATTTCTTTTGACGTGCAAAAACTTCTCATTAAGAGGTCGTCCCTATTATTAATTTTTTTCAGGTATTACCCGTGCAATTTGATTTTTGTTCATGAACTCTTTGCCTACCCTTGTGGCTTCAAGAGTTCCTCTTATTTTCACTTCCAGGAGATTTAGTGTTTCTGTTCTAATGTTCAGATCTACTTAGTGCATGGTGATCAACCTGGGTCAAGTTTTAGTTTTCAGCATGTAGAGAGCCAGTTTTTCCAGCTCCATTTGTCAAAGAGGCTGTCTTTCTTCCAATAAGCATGTTTGGCCATTTTGTCAAATATTGGGTGGCTGAGTATGTTCGTAGAGGCCTCTGCATCTTCTAATCTATTCCACTGATCCTCAGGTCTATTTTGTTGCCAATACTGTGCTGATTTTATCACACTATCTTTGTAGTATAATTTCAAGTCAGGAACTATAATGCCTCCATCTTTGTCTTTGTTGGCCAAGATTGCCTTTGCTATTCTAGGTTTTTATGGTTCCAAATAAATTTTACTATTTTTCTAGGTGTGGGAGGTATGTTGGTACAACAGTTTTGGGAGTATGAGAGAAAACTTTCTCTCAAGCTCTCACAGAGAGCAAACTGGTCAAGCATTGGCCGTGACTCATCCACATGGATGACACAGACAAAGGATCTACAGAATAATGTACAGGACTACAAGATAAACCCTGAGAGGATTTCACTGACCACATAAGAAATATAAAGTACATGTGTTGTTATGTAAATCTTGCTCTATCTAGGTCTTAACCATCCAGCAGAAAAGTATAAAAATGAAGTATACATCATGGGGCCATAATATTAAGCTGAGCTGTAAATGGCTATCGTCGACAACTTCTTTGAATAACTCACTATTATTGTGGAATGCTGGACTGTGATGGATTGTGGTGTCAAGTTCAAGCACTTAAGTTAGTTGAATGACAATAAAGTGCCCACCTTTGACAGGTGTAGACAAAGGAAAGGGTATAGAAAGAAAAAATCATGATGTGTGTGTATAGACAGTACAGTTGGGATAGAGAACGCTGTGCTTCTACATAATCCTGTGAGAGGCAAGATCTGCACTAATAGTGGTTGGACAAAATATTATGTCGGCTTCTAGTACTATGGTCATCCACTAGGAAAACAATTATTGAATTTTTGATATAATTCAGGTATAAAAAATAAGTAAGCAGCTACACTCTTAATTTACTGATGAGACATCTCCTAAAATAATATCTGTAAATATAATATCATATATGCACCTTGTACAATACCAAAACATTATGAAAACAGTTAGCAATGTATTAATTTATCAAATCTGTCTTGTTAAGGTGTCTTGAAACTGTCTGATTGATATTTGTACTTCAATAAATTAAAAAATAAAATTAAATAAAAATTAAAAAAAAAAAAATTTGGGGGGAGTATGGCTATCATAACAATGTTCCTTGTTCCTATCCAACAGCAGGGAACATCTTTTCATTATCTGAAATCCTCTACAATCTCTTTTTTTTGAGAAGTGTAATTTTCCATGAAAAGATCTTTGACTTCTTTAATTAGATGAATTCTAAAATATTTCATTTTCCGTGGTGCTATTGTAAAAGTTGTTTTTCTCTAATTTCCCTCTCTGCATATTTGTTATCTGTGTAGAGGAACGCTGATGACTTTTGGGTATTGACTTTGTATCCTATAATACTGAATTTGTGTGTCAGTGCTAGTAGTTCCTTGGTAGAGATTTTTGGGTCTTCCAAGTAAAGTATCATATCATCTGCAAATAATGATAATTTAACTTCTTGTTTACCTATTCTTATTTCTTTTATTTCTCCCTCTTGTCTAATAGCTCTACCTAATGATTCCAGACCTATATTGAATAGCAGTGGTGATAGAGGACATCCTTGTCTTGAACCAGATATGAGAGTAAGAGATTTCAGCTTTTCCCCATTTAGAATTATATTAGCTGTTGGGTTGTCATAGAAGGCTTTTATCACATTGAAATAGCGGACTTCTGTTAATTTTCTGTAGGATTTGAATGAGTGTTGGACTCTGTCAAGAGCCTTTTCTGCATCAATTGAGATGATCATGTGGGCTTTAGATTTTGCTCTATTAATGTAGTGTATTACATTAATAAATTTTTGAATATTGAATCTTCCTTGCATCCCTGAGATGAATCCTACCTGGTCATGGTATATGGTCTTCTTGATTTGCTGTATTCTATTCTTTGGATTTTATGGAGGATTATTCATCACATTGAACATTAGCCTATGTTAACGAGGGAGATTGGACTGTAGTTGTCTCTTTTAGTTTTGTATTTCCCTTCTTTTAGTATCAGTATAAAACTTGACTCCAGGAATGATTTTGGGAGAAATATTTCCTTTTCTATTTCATTGAAGAGTTTTAGGAGTGTAGGGATTATATCTTCTATAAATTTCTTGTAGAATTCTGCTGTGAATCCATGAAGATTTGGACTTTTCTTTGTCGGAAGGCCTTTTTAAATTATATTTCATATCTCATTGGCTGTTATTAGTTTGTTGAGTGTTATTGAAAACTGAATCTTCTTGATTCAGTTTTGGTAATGTGTAGCTTTCTAGGAATCCATCCATTTCATCTGTGTCTTCTCTTCTGTGTGTGTAAAGATTCTCAAAGTAGCTATTGATAATCTTTTGAATTTCCACTTGATCTGTAGTCATTACACCTTTTCATTCCCTATTGCTTGTATTTGAATTTTTTCTTTCCTCTCTTTCATGAGTTTAGGTAGGGGCTGTCAATGTTATTTAGTCTTTCAAATAACCAATTTTTTGATTTGTTAATTATTTGAACTGTTTTCTTCGTCTCAATTAAATTAATTTCTCCTCTAATCTTCGTTATTTTTGTTATTTCTTCATTATTTTGTCATTTTGAAAGGAAGGATTTGCTCTTCCTTTCCTAGATGTCATAGATGCAGCATTAGGGTGTTTATTTGTTCCCATTCTGTTTTCCCAATGTGTGAGTTCACAGCTATGAATTTCCCTCTGAGAACTGTTTTCATCGCATCCCTTAAATTCTGGTAAGTTGTTATTGAATTTTCATTGAATTGTAGATATTGTTGAAGTTCTTGTTTAGTTTCATTTGTGATCAGTTGATTACTGAGTAGGGTATTGTTTCATTTCCATGCATTTATGCTTGTTTTTCTGGTTTCTTTAGTCATTTATTTCCAGTTTCATTGTACGGTGGTCATATAATATGCATGGGATAATTTCTGTCTTCTTGCAGACACTTAGGCATGACCTATGGAACAGTATTTGGTATATTTTTGAAAATGACACATGGGCCCTGAAAAAATGTGTATTTAGCTGCAGTTGGGTGGAACATTGTATATGTCCACCAAGTCCATTTGTTCCATGTTCTGTTTTAGTTCTGCTACTTCTTCACTAATTTTTATCTTTTTGAGTGAAGGGGGTGTTAAGTTCTCCTGTTAAGCTTGTAGTTTTGGATGTTAGAATTTTCATGTCCATTAAGATTTGTCTGATACAGTTGGGTGCTTCCGTGTTTCATGTGTATACATTTATGAGTGTTACCTCTTGCTCTTGAATTTTTCCCCTAACCAGTCTATAGTGGCCTTCTTTATTTTATTTGATTATTCTAGGTTTGAAGTTGAGACTGTTGAAAACAGGATTGCTACCCCTGCTTTTTTCTGAGGTGCTGGATCATGTAGTATTTCTTTTCCTCCTTTGATTTTCAGCCTATGAATTTCTTTATGAGTTACGTGTGTTTCTTGTATACAGCATGTTGTTGAATTTTGTTTCCTAATCCACTGTGCCAGTCTATTTCTCTTAATTAGTGAATTGAATCCAATTATGTGGATGGTTATAGTTGAGGTGTATTGATTTGCAATTGAGATGTTATTTACCTGATGTTGTTTACTCCTTTTTGTCCTGTGTTTAATTGTATGCCCGATTTAGTCAGTTACTTCTGTTCTCGTTCATGGAGTCCCTCCCATTTTGGTCCCTCTCTAGCACATCTTTCAGTAGTCTATGTAGGGTTGGCTTTGTTATCATGAAATTGTTTAGTTTTCTTTGTCATGGAAGTATGTCACTTCTCCATCCAACTTGAAAGAGAGTTTTCCAGGACATATAGTCTGGGCTTTAATTTGTTTTCATAGAGGACTTGAAGTACTCTGCTCCATGCTATTTCCTTCATGATTTTTGAAGAGAAGTTGGCCATAATTCTGATGGGTTTTCCTTTGTATATGATCTGCTTCTTTTCTCTAGTGTCTTTCAGTATATCATTCTTGTGCTAGATTTCTGGGATGTTGACTATTATGTGTCTCGGTGTGTTTTTAATTCGTTGAAGTTATTTGGCATTCCGTATGCTTCATTTACCTGGATGTCAGATTGTTTTATCATATTTTGGTAGTTTTCTGCTATTCCATCTGCTCATATTATTTTTATATGATTTGTATTGACTACTTGTTTCTCATTCATGCCTATTAGTCTCACATTGTTCATCTTTGCATCGTTCGCAGGTAATGAATTAATTTTTCCTGCATACTAGTTGTTTTTAAGAGATTCATTCTTACCTTTTCACTAGCTGCACCAGCATCTTCAAAATCTGAAACTCTGTCTTCTCTTTCACTCAAGCGGTTTTTCAGGCTTGTGGTTGACATTTCATGTTCCTCTATATGTCTTTGATTCTACTTCATGTGATCTGTTTCTTTCTTGTACTGCTCATTCAAGGAATCCATCAGTTTTATAATCTCCTCTTTTTTTTTTTTTATCAATGTCTTCTTTAGAAACCCTTATTAGGCCTGCCCCACCTTCCTGTCCTCCCCGTCTCGCTGCTCAGGTGTCGTGGGTCCCCTCCTGCTCTGCCCCACCGTCCTTATTTTCTACCCTTCTTCCCTCAGAGAATGGCTGTCTTCCAGCTCAACCTGGTCCTGCTTAAGGATCTGCTGGGCTTCATCAAGGTCCTGGAGTGGATTGCGGCCATTTTCTCTTTTGCCACCTGTAGAGGTTTTAAGAGCAAAATAGAAATTCTAGTGGGTTGTCCTAATCAGGGTGAGAATAAAACTGTTACAGCTACTTTTGGTTATACATTCAGGTTAAATCAGGCATCATTTCAATCATCTTCAAACGTATGTGATATAAATTGGAAAAAGCATGTCCTTGTAGGAGATTACTCCTCTTCTGCACAGTTCTATGTCACATTTGCAGTCTTTGTGTTCTTGTACTGCATTGCTGCCCTTCTGCTTTATGTTGGTTACACGAACCTGTACCAGGAAAGTCAGAAACTTCACATGATTGACTTCATTGTTAGTACTGTTGCCACTTTTTTGTAGTTGTTGAATACTTCAGCCTGGGCTAAAGCCCTTATGGATATTAAAGTAGCTACAGGTCCCAGGATTGTTCAGGAACTTGAGCCGTGTAAACAGCCACCAAGAGAGTGTCATTTTGGCACTGTAACAAGTATGGGATCCCTAAATACATGTGTGATCTTTGGCTTCCTGAATATGATACTGTGGGGAGGAAATGCTTGGTTTGTGTACAAGGAGACCAGCTTACACAGTCCCTCGAATACTACTGTTCCCCACAGCCAAGGAAGGACTGCTCCTCTTCCTGGAATATAATTCAGGGAGAAATACACTGAACCAAACTTGGGTCTGTGACTTGTTTCCAACATCTTGAGAACCATTTTTTATTCTAATAAATGTTATGGCTTTTTCAGTAAATTTGTGGGTTTAAAATTTTGCTGCTTTTTTACATAAAACTTGTGCCTTTACAAGGCATTGAAGATGTAAATGTGTTCTTGCATGTAAACTTGAAAGTTCAGGGGTCTGTTATCAAATGATACACGTTTTTAAATGAACGGTAATTCTTTCATTAAGCTGTTCATCTTTCAAAGTGTTTACAACCTTAGGCCTTACTATTTCTTTATTCAGAAAGGAATTTTGTTGTGTCATAATACGAAGAAAATCTTTATTTGGAATATACACTACTGTAAGTTTGTATGGCTTATATACCTAAGACCTGTCTTTGTTTAAGAAACCCTTAATGACATAAATTGTACTTAGAAAAAACATTTAGTTAAAATTTTTTGTCTGAACATTGTTCGTGTTATAAAAATGTTTAATTGCAAAGACTGGCTATATGTTCTGTTTTTGTTTTTTAAAATGACCTGCTGTATTCAATAGTATACTAAAACTGTTAGAAGCAGGGACTTGGAACTGTCTAACAGAGGTGTAGTGGTTAATTTAGTACTTCGTTGCATGAGGTCTGAGCTTCTGTGCTGGTGGTTGCTTTCATGGGCTTGCTAGAAGTAAAAGGAACCCAGTCCACCTGCATGCTTTACATGGATAGCCATTATCTTCAGTAATGTGTCTGTTGGCTCTCTTGTTACTTACACCATGGAAGTACAGCTTGGGACCTGGCCTTCAAAAAGTAGTAAAATGATATACCCTGTTCTTGTAGACCATATTCATGGGGTTAAAAATACTAAAATTGTCTTTTACTTTTGGAACAACATTAGAGTCAGTGAAGTTGCTTGTTTGAGTTGAGCCTTGATATTGTAAAAATAAATGTGGGCCTGGGCTGGGCCTGGGCTGGGCTGGATGCGGTGTGCAGGGCAGACTGTGCTGGCTCTAGAGGGGTGGGAGAAATTCGCAGAATGCAGGGAAAGGTCTCTCCCATGGGGCTGGCCTGGGCTTGGTCCGCTGGGCACAAGACAGAGCAGAAGCTCTCCTACATACTCCTGGGTGGATCTGGAGCAGTCTGGAGAGTATGGCGAAGTTCTCACTCACAGACCAGGCTGTGCTGGCTGTGGAGGGGCAGGGGAGTTCAAGAGAACACATGTATTCCTAGAGAGCACTTAGGAGGCTGAGCTGGAGTGTTGGTTTCTGCTTCCTCCATGACATGACCATTTATGGTAGAAGTAGGAGAACAAAAAAGACTAAGTAATAGAAGCAAAATTCAAACAACAAAAACTAAAAAGTTTTCTTGCAACTTTTTACTTAATAAATTTAAAATATATAGGACAGTTCAGATTATTACAAAGAGCTATAACATTCCTTTTTCCCTAGATTACCAGTAACTATTTTTTCACTAAAGTCCTTACTCCTTTTTATGCTTATGTATATATAAATTAATGTCGTCTCCATAAATCAACTTAATATATATTATATATTAGATAGTTATAAATATTTACTTATAAATTTACTGAGTCGATGTTCCAATTTTCCTAGTTGTCATAAGAATCTTTTGTAGCTACTTTTTACCTTTACCAGGACCCAGTCATAGTTCTGATATTAACATTAGTTATGTCTTTTGTTTGTTAATCCTACCTCACACCGTTTCTCCTATGAAATGACCTTTTGAAGAATTCAGGCCAGTTGCTAATTCTGTTGAAAACTCTTTCACATTCTAAATTTGTCAGTTTCTTTGTAGTATAATTAACTTTTTTTTTTTTTTTTTTTTTCTAATTTCTCTGAAAATCTGTTCTTTATTTTAGCACAGAAATTGCCCCAAATTTAGCTCAGGATATAGTAGTTCCCTTCAGGTTAGCTCCTATTCCTGTGATGAGTCCCTTTTTGTCTTTGGACACTTTACTTTTTTGCATTAGCATAGTGAGACATTTCAAGCTTTCCTTGACCTTTCCTTATCCAAGAATGGGGTTCATCCATTTTTCAGAGAGAGTTGGTAACACAAACATTGAGGATTTTTAACTGAGTTATTGACCTTTTTTTCCTTTCACAGAAGTTTCCCTTTATTTGATTCTGTATTGTCAGGATCACTAAGTACCTTATCCAGGTATTGTGGATATGTGAGACAAGGTGAAATAGGTGGGAATCTGCTGGACTAGGAGAAATCTTTAAGCTTAAAATAGTCTCTTTTCACTTTGGCCTGTACTAATAGTGTATCTTATCCCTGACTCTTCCTCCCTCCACCTCTGGTTTTTCCTTACACAAATATTTTTTTATTCCTTCCCTCTTCTCTGATCTTTAGTTTTATTTTTTTTTTTCTGTGTTGAGGCGGAGGGCCTCACAGCAGGTAAGAGACGACGCGACTGATGATCGCGGAGACCGGCTGATGGCGCAGATCTAATTTATTGCGGAAGTGCAGGTGTACATATAGGGAGGTGAGGGGGTGGATCTGAAGGGTGAAGAAGGTTATGTGGAGAGTTGTAATAGGAGTGTAGGTGTTCTGTGACACAGATTAATGGCCAGGGGACTTTCGTGAGATCAGGCAGAGGAGTCTCAGCCCTTTGGTGCGCCACCTCGGGGAGCCAAGTGTGTCTACACCCGAGTGTCAGCTACCTGGGCGAGCCAGACCTCTGCGTTACTCCCTTCAATTCCCCCTCTTTTTATATTTAGAGCCAGGGGACTTCCGGGAGATCAGGCAGAGGAGTCTCAGCTCTTTGGTGTGTCACCTCGGGGAGCCAGGCCTGTCTACATCCGAGTGTCAGCTATCTGGGCGAGCCAGACTTCTGCAGAGGAGTCTCAGCCCTTTGGTGCGCCACCTCAGGGAGCCAGGCCCGTCTACACCCGAGTGTTAGCCACCTGGGCGAGCCAGACCTCTGCATTTCTCCCTTCAATTCCCCCTCTTTTTATTTTTTTGTGCCGCTAGAGCAATTAGTTTTTGTTGTTTACGGGTGGCATCGAGGGATGAGCAGAGTTTTTTGAATATTATCCAGCAAATAAGAACCAGGAGCGTGAGAACGCCATAAGTGAGAAGGGAGGAGGGAGAGAATAAGGAAGTTATTTTTTGGTGGAGGTCGTTGAAAAAGGTGGTGGGTAATGTGGGAACTTGGATAGTCTCTAAGTGGGACAGGTCGGCATTAAGTTGTTTTGTATGGTCCCAGAAGGAGGTGTTATATGTGGAGAGTAGCCATTGTCTAAGTGACAGTCGGTTGTTGGTGAGATTTACTCGGTGATTGGTGATGCAGGCAATGGTTGTAAAGCGTTGGTCGCACATGGTAGTGGCAACATCCCAAACTCCATCTATTTCTTGAGCCAGGATGTCAATTTGTTGTTGTAGGGAGAGCAGCGCTTGTTGATTGAGCACGTTGATACTCTGTTGTTGAGACAGGGCGTTGGTAGTGGTGAGAGCCAGATCATTAAGTGTATCTATTGTCATGGCTTGTTGGTTGAGGGCGGCAGCGGCAGTTGCACCGGCAGCGACGGTAGTGACGAAGATGGCAATGAGTGCAGCTGAGAGGCCAAAGTCGCATTCTCAAAGATGTGTTAGGGCCTGTTCATTGGAGGGCAGAGGAATGAGTTGGATGACTGGAGCAGCCCAGGATGAGATGTTGAATGGTCAGGGACATCTTGTTGATCTTGGCAGTTAGGCATTTGATCTCCATCTTGGGTGGCTGGTTTGGTGAGTCTGGC
>PVKA01034795.1:0-23160 GCA_004027165.1 Ctenomys sociabilis | reverse complement strand
CCAAATTGGCAAACTGTGCATCAGAGGATCCAAAACCCTGTGCACCTCTTTCTTGCAAAGCTGTAGGAAAACGATCATGTAAACTAGGAAGAAGCAACAATTGAGCAATCCTATCTCCTCCATTGATAGCTATGGGTCCTTTTGGTGCTGAAAGCATAACCTTAATCACCCCATGATAGTCTTGATCAATAACTCCTGGCAACACCTGAAGCCCTTTCATTGTGAGAGAGGATCGTCCAAGGACAAGCCCCACAGAATTAGCAGGCAGCGGGCCGCACATGTCTGTGTCCACTGCTTGTATACCCATTTGAGGAGTTATGACCAATCCGGAGGTGGCACGGAGGTCCAGTCCTCCTGAGCCGGGCGTGGCTCGCCGCGGTTGCTGCTCAGCTGATGAAAAGTTTGCGGGCGCGGGTTGTCTAGGAGGCGCTCTCGAGCCAGATAAGAGTGGGGGCCCCTGGGGGAATGCTGAGGGGGCCCCCGCTGCCCGTTTTTTGGCTCTCTTAATTGATCAAGCGGCCTGCCCTCCACGTCAAACTTAGACCTGCACCATTCAGCGCGGTGCGGCCCCCTCTTGCATCTAAGGCATGTGCCAACAGCTGGAGTCACTCTCCGGGTGACATCCTGTTTCTCCTTCTCAGGGCAATCCTTCCTAAAATGCCCATCTTTACCACATCCATAACACCCATTTCCTCGTTTTGAACCCCCTTTGTGAGTATTGGCGTCCTTAGAAAATTTCATAAGCATAGCTGCTAGGCCTGAATTAGTGAGAGGTCCCCCAATCTCACGGCAAAGTTTCATCCAAACCTCTAATGCTTTATTTTTATATGGCCGTATTGCATTTTGGCACTCCTTTGTGCATTGTTCATGGATTAATTGTTTTACAAGCGGCATTGCCTGCTCTGCCTCTCCAAAAGTCCTTCCTGCTGCTTCCATCATTCTAGCCACAAAATCTGAAAATGGCTCAGAGGGACCCTGTATTATTTTAGGGAGGTGCCCCAAAACTTCTCCTCTGGCTGAAACTCTCCGGCACGCTGCAGCGGCGCACCTATTTATCTGTGCATAAACTTCAGGAGGAAAATTTGTCTGTATATTCGCAAACCTTCCCTGACCAAGCAACATATCGGCGTTCCATGCAGCACGCTGATTCTGAGCATTGGCATCAGCCTGCTCATAAGTAACCTCAATCCACCAAGCCTTCCAATCCAGGTATTGTCCAGGACTCAAAGTAGCCTTTGCAACAGCGACCCAATCCGAGGGCGTCATGGCGTTGCCCGCCAATGCCTCAATAAGAGACTGTGTATAGGCTCCATTAATCCCATAAAGAGTTACACTTTCTTTCAAATGCCTAATAGTCTTAACATCTAAAGCCTGATGTTGTCTGTTTCCCTGCGCATCAGTGATCACTGGAAAACACCTAAGATGGCGCCCCATCCCTGCAGGGTCCTCCGCCCTCACAGAGTCCCACAAGCCTGAATGGAAATGCTTGTGAGGGGAGAGACTCCTACATCTCCCGGGACAGTCAGTGCAAGCCGCATCAGGCATAGCCAGCGATGGGCCAGTGGGATTGACAACAGGCTGTAACTCCAGAGCAGTGCAAGGTGGGCCATGGTGACTCGACCAAAACGGATTACACCCCCGGGCATGACCGATCTTTGGTGTGCCTGGGATACCAAGGTCACTTTCCAACTGTACAGTAGCATCAGCCATCATTTTTTGTAATTCATCTATAGCCTCTGCATAAACACCCTTGGGCTGATGTTCCTCATCTGAGCTAGAGTCCACGCCCTCATCCGCGCCTTCATCCGCACCCCTCTCCAGTTTATCAACTTTGCTGCCTTCCTTAGACTCCGCTCTAGCATGATTCAAAGTGATAACACTTGCAGCAACATGTTCATGACAAGCTGTGTCTGAAAGACAACTGCGAATAACTGCCCACAGCGGCCGCACACAAGGACTAAGGAGTCCATTCGTAGCTGCAAAATCAACATCCTTCCCTAGCTTATACCAACTGGTCAGGGTTAAGGACCCGGTGGGAACAAACCAGGGAGCTATCTCATCAATAGATAACAAAAAAGATTTATAGAACTGTTTTTTAACCTTGACCCCTTTAGAGTCTAGGAGAGCACCTATAGCTTGTTGTAAGCTACGACTACTATGCGCTCCCATTTTAGTTTCTATTTCACCTCCGCCATCTAATGGCGAAAGCTCGTTAAATTAAGATTGTATCTCACTTCCGCCGTCTAATGGCGAGAGCTCGTTAAATTAAAATTGTTTCCCCGTCCAGCAATGGTTCCTGCCCCCTTAGGGCGATCCCAGCTCTCTTTATTTGGAGCTATCCCAGCCCTCTTTATTTGGGGCTGACCCCCTGCCTATTCACGGCAGTCCCTGCCTCTTTATTTGGGCAGTCCCAGCTCTCTTTATTTGGAGCTGACCCGTGGTGCATCCACCACCCACCCCTCTTTATTTGGAGGTGCTTACCCAAGGTGAGTTCTGAGATTCAGAGCCACAGCAAACTGCCTCGCCAGCAAGGAAGATGCAGCAGCCCTTTTCCCCCTCTGGTCTGGCCAAAAAAGGAGGACGCTCCCGGAAAACGTCCCCGTACGGGCCACCAATTGTCCGGCGCAGAAAGGAAGACTCAGACACACCTTGCCTTCTTCTTAGAAGGGGAGATCTCAGTTTATTGCGGAAGTACAGCAGATCATATAGTATAGCCAAACCAATCCTCAGCAGCCACACACAAATATACAGCCAATCCTGCTCTGTTGCCAGGCACCCCCCCCCCATTCTATCTGGGTCCATAGACAGGGCCATCACTATTTCTTATCATATCTAACATGTCAAGGTGGAATCCACAGAAAGCGCCAAGTTGTTTCCCAGGGACCTTGAGTTATTGCCAAGCCTCATTATCCAAAGACCTTGAGCCGCTGCCTGCGGCGCTCCCACCAGGCAGCCCCTCGTTCTACTAGGCCATCCTGTCTATCAGGATGGGCCGATATGGCTCACAGCTGTTAACCTTGATATGTCAGGATGGAGACTGCAGGACAGAAACAAGCTGCATCTGGACACCGCTCCCAACATAACATGGCTTTAATTTTTATATCTCATTTTTATACTTTTCTGCTGGATGGTTGAGACTAAGATAAAGCAAGACCTATATAACAAGACATGTAACTTGTGCATGTAAGAAGGTCAGTCAAATTCCCTCAGGAGTCATCCTGAAGCCCTGTACCTCAATTTATAGATCCTTTGTCAGTGTGAACCATGTGGATGAGTCATGGCCATTGTTTGACCTATTTGCTCTCTGTGAAAGACTGAGAGAATGCTTTCTCTCCAGAAGACTCTCCTTATGTACAGTATACATCCGGCAATCTGTGGCCTCATAATCTCCTTGATCAGGAAATTTAGGACACCACTGAGCTACATGATGTTACAAGTTCTCTTATGTCCTGAGTGCTCACTAAACTTGAATGAATAGGGCCAAAATGTTAGTTATTCTTGCAGCCCTTCTTCTCTAATTTTTGGTCTTCAAACTTAAGTTTTTAACCATCCAGAAGAGAAGCTTAATGATATTATTAAACTATAACATAGGCAATTGAGCTTAACCTCACTATATGTCTGAATATCAAACAACTTAGACATAGCATAGAACAGGTATTTTCCATCAAGTATTGATCTATTAAACTTTAAACCCCTACAGAATGGGAAGGAAAAGAAATAAAAAATTAAAAAGATATTTTAGAAAAATAGAAATAAACAATTGCATGTTTATGCAGAAATTTAAAAATCTAACCATATACAGTGTAGCAGCAGTACAGTCCTATGACATTTTCTCTTTTCTCTTGCTTTTCCATTGCTAGTTTTTTAAATAAACATTTACTTGAGAGACAATATAGCAGTAATTTATATGACATTAGAAGCACTACATATTTGGAAGGCAAGAATGACAGGCATTTCAAGTATGACCCTAGTATCACACATGCAATCAGGGTGAGAATACTTCCAATTAACTGCTAGTTTCAAAAACCTGCTGAAGATCCTCAGGATCATTGCCTTAACCTTCCTGTGCACAAAAATGTATGGCTTTGCCCTTGTCATGTTTCCTTGCTTTTTTTCCTTGCCCTCTTTATTTTTATTAAATTTTTGCTTTCCTTTTAATTGTGTTATACATTTCTATTTTTATGTCTTCTTTTGAGTACTTCCCTTAGGGAGACTATCTGATTTCACACATATGGCTACGGCTTATTTCACTTATTAGGCATCAGGTTTATCATTCTTTATCGCTGAGTAATACTCCATTGTTTAAAAATACCACATGTTTTTCATCCATTCCTCAAGTGATGGAAAGTTTGGTTGCTTCCAAGATTTGGCTATCACAAATTGTGCTGCTATAAGCATAGTTGCACATATCACTGTATTGTGATGTTTTCAGTTCCTTTGGGACAATTTCCTGTAGGGGATAGCTAGATAATGGGATTTCCAGTCCCACTTTTTTAAGCAGTGATTTACATAATGGTTCCACCAATCTATATTCCCACCAGCAGTGGAGAAGTGTTCCTTTTTCCCAACAGCCTCTTCAACCTTCTTTCTTGGTTGAGTTCTTTATGATAGCCATTATTTTTGTGCTAAGAATTTATCACAGTATTGTTTTAATTTGCTTTTCATGGATGGCTACTAATACGTAATATTTTTTTTCATATTTTCATTTGCTTCTATAATTTTGTCTTTTGAGAAGTGGGTGTTCATCTTGGGTGGCAATTTCTGAACTGGGTCTTAAAACTTTCGAACCCTAATGATTTTTAGTGCTTTATAAATTCTACAGAGCAGACTTTTGTGTGAATATCAGTTAAGATTTATCCAAATTTGTAGATTATCTTTTCAATTTGTTGGTCATTTCTTTTGAAGTGAAAAACATTCTCAATAAGAGGTGGTCCCATTTGTTAATTCTTTAGAGTGTTATCTGTGAGATTTGATTTTTGTTCATGAACTCTTTGCCTACCCCAATATCTTCAACTGTTCTTTCTACTTTCTCTTCCAGGAGATTTAGTGATTCAGTTTTAATGTTTAGATCTTTATTCCATTTTGATTTTAGCTTATTGAATGGTAATAGACCTGGGTCAAGTTTTACTCTATGAGGTGTAGAGAGTCAGTTTTTCCAGCACCATTTTTAAAGAGTCTATCTTTCTTCCATTAAGCATGTTTGATCCCTTTGTTGAAGATAAGGTAGCTGAGTGTGTTTAGTAGATTCTGTATCTTCTAATCTACTCCATTGATCCTTAGTTCTATTTTATTGCCAGTACCAGATTGATTTTGTCACAGTATCTTTGTAGTATAATTTCAAGTCAGGAAGTGTAATGCCTCCTGCCTTGTCTTTGATGCCCAGGATTGCCTTTACTATTCTAAATTTTTCTGGTTCCAAATAAATTTTAGAAATGATTTATCTTGGTCTGTGGGTATCTTGGTGTAGTTTGATAGGGATTGCATTAAATCTATCCAACAATTTTAAGACTATGGCCATCTTCATAATGTTGGTTCTTCCTATCCAGGAGCAGGGAATATCTTTCTACTTTCTGAATTCTCTGCAATTTATTTTCTCAGAGTACTGTAATTTCCATTGAATTTATCTTTGACTTCTTAGATTAATTCCAAGATATTTTCATTTTTTGCAGTATTACTGTAAAAGGTATTATTTTTCTAATTTCCCTCTCAGTGTGTTTGTTATCTGAGTAGAGGAATGTTTTTGACTTTTTGGTATCAGCTTTGTAGGCTGTTAAGCTACTGAATTTGTGTATTAATTCTAAGCTTCTTGGAGGAGTTCTTGGGTCTTCCAGGTAAAGTATCATATCATCTGCAAATAATTATAATTTAACTTCTAATTTATCTATTCATATTCCTTTTATTTTTCTCTCTTATCTAAAGACTCTAGCTAATGATGCAAGAACTATATTGAATAGGAGTGGTGATAGAGGTCATCCTTGTCTTGTAACAGATCTGAGAGTAAAAGATTTCTGTTTTTCCCCATTCAGGATTATTTTAGCCATTGGGTTGTCACAGATGGCCTTTAGCAGATTGAACTAGATGATATTTATTCCAATTTTCTGTAGGACTTTGAGCATAAATGAGTGTTGCACTTTGACAGAAGCCTTTTCTGCATTGATTGATATGATTGTGCAGTTTTGGTATTAGGATCTATTGAGATCATGTATTACATTTACAGATTTGCATATATGGAGCCATCTTTGCATCCCTGGGATGAATCCTACCTAAGTCAGGGTGTATAATTTTCTTTATGATATGCACTATTCTACTTGCTAGGATTTTATTGAGGACATTTACATCTATGTTCATAAGGGAGTTTGGCTGGTAGTTCTGTTTTTTAGTTGTGTCTTGCACAACTAGTTGTGTTTTGTAATCGATAAAATACTTGCCTCCAGGAATGATTTCAGGACATTGATTCTTCTTCAGTTTTATTGAAGATTTTGAAGAATATTGGGATTATATCTTCTGTAAGTTTCTAGTAGAATTCAACTGTGAATCCATTAGGGTTTAAGTTTTATTTTGTCAGTATGTTTTTTTTATTACATTTTGTGTTTCATTGTCTGTTATTGGGTTGTTGAGAGTTCTTATATCTTCATTCAGTTTTGGTAATTTTTTTTCCATTGTAGGATTCTGTCCTATTGTTCTATGTCTGTTATTCTGTGAGAACAAAAATTCTCATAGTAGCTACTGTTGATCTTCTGAATTTCCATGGGGTCTGGTGTTATTTCACCCTTTTCATTTGTTATTGGTTTTATTTCAGTATTTTCTTTCCTCCTTTTGATGAGTTTAGCTAGGGTCTTGTCAACTTTATTCAATCTTTCCAAGAACCAGCTTTTTGGTTCATTAATTCTTTGAACTGTTTTCTTCAACTTGATTGAACTAATTTCTGCTCTAATCTTTATGGTTTCTTCTTGTCTTTGGGCTTGGGTTTTGTTAGCTTTTCCTTTTATAGATGGTGGAGGTGCAGAATTAGAGTGTTCATTTCTTCCCATCCTGTTTTCCTAATGGGTGAGTTCAGAGCTATATAAATTTCCCTTTCAGAAATGCTTTCATCATATCCCATAAATTATGATGTTGTGAGTGTTGTGTGTGGATTTTCACTTAATTGTAGGTATTGTTATATTTGTTGTTTAATTTTATTTGGGACCCATTGGTTGATGAGCATGGTGCTTTTTAATTTCCATGTATTTATTGGGTTTCTCTGGTTAATTTTATCCGCTATTTTGAATTTCCTTTCTAAATTTTAATAATTTTATTGAGAAAACAGTAGTAATAAGACATGTTCAAAACAGGTAGTAGTAGAGTTACAATAATTAATTCATTGCATATTGTCTTTGTAGTAGTTATTCTGATACAAAATGCAGACATAATATCTTGTCTAAACACTATTAGTTCAAAACCTTTTTCTCATTATACAAAGAAAAAGTAGCTGTGTATTTATGCTATTGTGTATACACAGATTTGTATTTTTTGACTACCAAATGGTCTACTTATATCCCCGTTTTTGTTTAGTTTTGTCAGAGATGTGTATTTCATTACCATTTATACATTGTAAGTGCAAGAATTTAGCAAAATAATCCAATATAGTCCAGTAGTCTATAATAGTTTCATTGCACTGTGATCAGAAATTATTCATGGGATAATTTCTATTTTCTTGAATATACTTAAGCATGATCTGTGGACTAGTATCTGGTCTATTGTAGAAAATGACACATGTGTGGCTGAAAAAATGTTTATTCAGCTGTTTTTGGATGGAAAACTCTGTGTATGTCCACTAAGTCCATTTGTTACCAGTTCTAGTTCAGGTCTGGTAATCCTTTCCTAATTTTTTTTTCTGCTTGACCTATCATTTTGGGATTTGACAGTGTTAAGGTCTCCTTTTAAGCTTATTGTATTGGATATTAGATTTTTCATGTTCATTAAGATTTGTCTTATATAATTGGGTGTTCCAGTGTTTCCTGCATATGTATTTATGAACGTTACTTCTTCCTCTTGAATTTTTTCCCCTAACCAGTATATAGTGGTCTTCTTTATTTCATTTAATCATTCTTGGTTTGAGGTTGAGACTGTCTGGGAACAGGATTGCTACCCCTGATTTTTTCTGAAGGCCTGGGGCATGTAGTATTGCTTTCCATCCTTTGACTTTCAACCTAGGAATCTCTTTATGAGTTAAGTATGTTTTTTGTATTTTGCTTCCTAATCCACTGTACCAGTCTATTTCTTTTAATTGATGAATTGAGTCCATTTATATTGATTGTTATAATTGAGATGTATTGATACACAATTGTAATGTTAATTACCTGCTGTTGTTTACTCCTTTTTTCTCCTGTGTTTGTTTGCCTTGCTCTGTTTGTTCCTTCCATTCTCATTCTTGGAATTGTTATAATTTTGCTGTTTCTCAAGAATATCTTTTACTAGTCTGTATAGGGTGTGCTTTGTCATGATGAAATTCTTGGTTTTTGTCATGGAAGTATTTCACTCCTCCATCAAACTTGAAAGACTGTTTTGGAGGATATACAAGACCTGGCTGGAATTTGTTTTCATAGAGGATTTGAAGCACTTTACTCCATGCCCTTTTTGACTTCATGGTTTGTGAAGAGAGTTGTGCTGGTATTCTGATATCTTTTCCTTTAAATGTGATGTGTTTCTTTCTCTAATGGATTTTAGTATATTGTTCTTGTGTTGAATTTCTGGGATCTTGACTGTTATATGTCTTGGTGTGTTTTAATTGGGTTGATGCTATTTGGAGTTCTATATGCTTCAGTTAAATGATGTCAGATTGTTTCCCCATACGTGGGAAGTTTTCTGCTATTATTTGTGCCCATATTCTTAATATAATATCTGTATTGAATCCTTTTTCATTATTGCCGATTAGTCTCACATTGTTCATCTTTACCTAGTCTTGCAGTTGATAAATTATTTTTTCCTGCATCCTAGTTCTTTTTAAGAAATCTTTTCTTACCTTTTCACTAGCTGCAATAGTATCTTCAAGATCTGTAACTGTGTCTTCATTTTCACTCAAATGGTTCTTCAAGCTTGTGATTGAGATTTGCAATATTGCTCATTCAAGAATCCCATCATTGTAACTATTCTCCTTTCCTTTTTATCAGTGTTTTGTTTAGATGCAGTTATGTATTCTTTCACTATATTTATCATTTGTTTTTTACTTCAGAAATTATTTATGACCTGATTTCTACCATATCTTTCTTAATTTTTTGATTCTCTACTTTAGTTGCTATTAATTCATAGGTTTCTTATTTCAGAGATTATTTCTGTTTTTCAGTCCTCTATTCCTTTCTGCTATTGTTTCTTTACTTCATATGCTATTAATTCAGACATTTCAGCTGTGTGATTCCCAATTTGTTTTGTGCTAGTGTCTTCTGCATTTGTTCTGGGTGAGTTTTGTGTCTAAGATTGCATTTTGCTCCTTCTCTCTGTCATTTAGTATAGCATTGTCCTCTGACGTTTGTGCAGAGCTTTGGTGCAGTTATAACCTTAGCACCTACTGAAATTCTTACCAAAGAGTTTATATGGTTAAGGCAGTTATACTTTTGTATTTATAGAACTTCAATAAGGAATACTAACAATTGGTAATGATATTTAGCAGTTGTAAACTTTTGTAAGTATGGCTTTGTATTTTAGACAGTAAGAGAAATCATTATCTTTGTATAACTAAAGAGATATTAAATTGAGAGTTTATATTTAAGTTAGTTCTACTAAGTTTTGTCTGATCACTTCCCATTCATGTGTCTGGTGTTTTCCAGGCAGACTATTTCATCCAGGTTACCTTTTGTCCCCTCTCTCAGTCAAGAGAGAAATATGGAGGATGCTCTTATATATCTGGGTCTAGCAAAAGTTCTCAGCTTACTGGGTGCATCTCTATGAAGTTTGAATTCATTCAGTTGAGCCTGACTTCAGTCTGGCAGCTGTGCTCAGCTTCTTTCCACTGTAGCCTTTGGAACTGAACGTGCTCTGCCTCTCTAGCAAGATGGTCCACTACTATATTAAGTGGTTGATTCTGGCTCCTAGCTTCTCTGTAAGGGTTCAGCTGTGGAGTTTCACATTAGGCCTATATACCAAGCCTGGGCTTGGTGTTACGGGGTCCAGAGAGCAGGATAGAAGGACTCACTCACAAGTGGGCCTGTTCATGGTTTGGCGGGGTCCTGTAGGCAAAAGAGAGTGAGAAATCTCTCCCCCACGCATGCTGGGTCTGGGCTTAGGATGCACCTATTCGAGTCCCTAGAGTGCAGTTCAAGTTCTCACTCACATGCCTGGCATGGCCTGGTTCGGGAGGGGTTCGGAGGGTCCTAAGAGCACAGGTGAATATCTCACTCCCCAGCCGTGCTTGGGCTGGGTCAGGAGGCATCCAGCGGGTGCAGGAGAACATGGAAGCTCTCCCATAAGGAGGCCTTGCTTGAGCTTGGGCTGTGGATCCCTTCCTTCTTTTGTTTGTCCTTTCCTTCATTCCTGTTCCTTTCCTTTGAACAGATCATTTCCCTTTCACATTATGTATTGCACCTTTCAGATTTTATTTATTCCTTAATGTTCCTACACTGATGAGACAATACGGTGTTCACACATACAAGGAGAGACAATACTCATAATACAATAAATCATTTTGTGGCATTCAAGGTCAATGTTCTATGAAGTACATAAACTTAAGGTATAAAGTGTGCTCACAGAGTGTATATGGTACACAATCTGTACAACTAAATACATCTTGAAATTTCTCATGTCTAAAACTGAGACCGGTGGTTCTGCCTTTAAGTTAATATATTTATTCATATATTTATTTATTTATAATTAACGTTACAGTGAGATAATCTATACAAAGTTTTAGAAGAGTGCCAGTCACAGAGTGTGTGCTGAATGATCATAAGATCTCTCATAAAATGATACAGTACCATTCATAATTTTGAGCTTGTATTCTTTTATATTCTTGAGACATTCAATGGTAGAAATTTTGAACTGCGAATATATGTGAGAACCTGTAATCATATAATTGTGTTTACCCTCTTATTGTCTCAATTGTTCTTAGCTACAAACAAGAATTCTCAAATGATCTTTTGTTTACTTAAGGTAAAGATTCAGTCTCCAATGTAACTAAATACCTAACATATCAGAATTATGAAATGCAAAATTGTACTTTAAATTTCAATAAAATAGATGTTTTTGAATATTTTTTGCCATTCTGAAACAATATATTCTATGTAGTCAAACTTCTGCTCATTCAATGGTCAAGGTTAATCTGATTTTTCTGCTTTTATCCTAAAAGCAAATCTACCCAATTTAAGCAAAATTCAAGACATTAAGAATTGTTCTCTGGGGCCAGGGATATAGCTTAGCGGCATAAGCACCTGCCTGGCAAGCAACAAGGTCTTGAGTTCAATCCCTGGTACCACCACCAACAAAAAAAAAAAAAAAGAAAAGAAAACTTAAAAAAAAAAAAAAGAATTGTTCTATTTAGTGTTTGGAATTATTGGTATTTTAGTTAAATAACATTTGTACTGAAATTGGTTTGCATTATATGAATAAATTTAAAAATGATAATTATAGAGTGGAACATATTCTGATAATATTTGATAATGCACTCTGACTACCTCCAATAACCCAGGATTATGTTGGCTATAGTAATGTTTGGATCATTCTGAAAATAATTGCAAATGGTGAAAACAGTTATATTTGTTGGTTTTCTCATTTATTTAAAATTATATTTCATCCCTGGGTACACTGAGGCAGGTGTGGTGGTGCATACCTATAATCCCAGCACTGAGGAGGCTGAAAATGAGGATCAGTATAAGAATGAGGTACAAAGTGAGACCCTTTACGAGATACATTAAAACAAACAAACAAAAAATTATATTCTGATGAAGTGAGTATAGTATCCATTTTGTTAAGAGTATGGGAACACTTTTTCTTTATTTGTTTTTTTTTTTATGTATTAAGTATAGGGTCTATAGAGTCTCACTACAAAGATCAGACTCATAGTAATTCTCCTGTTTTTAGCCTCCTAAATGCTGGGATTACAGGCGCAAACCATCATGCCCATTCATAATTGCAATCACAGCATACTCCAAAGGCAGGCCCAGCACAACATGCTGGGATCCAACCCCAGATGTTGCGCTTTGCCTAAGCAAGTGCTTTAGTCTGCTGAGCTATCTGGCCAGCCCAGGTAAAAATACTCTTTCTGTCTTCCATAATTTGTGAAATAAAAATTTTGATCTTAATTTGTTGTTTTGTGTTATAAATTATCACGTGGTCTATCATACCGAAAACTATGTTCCAAATGTTTCTTTAGAAAACTGAATTCTACAAGGGCCGGCCAAATATCTCAGTGGATTAAAGAGCCTGCAAGCAGGTGTAGGGCCTGAGGGTTCTATCCCCATACCCCCCAGGCCTGCTGTGTCAGCTCCACCCCCAAGGGTGTGCTGAGATGGCAATTTAGACTGGGTGTGATGGTGTGCTCTTATAATACTAGCTTTGTGAGGGTGTAAATAGGAGGATCACTAGGAGTCCAAACTAGTAGTGAGACCCTGAACACCGTGTAGACTCTTCCCTAAAAAGTACAGAAAAGAAAGAAAATTGAGAGCTACTATACAAAATGCTTCTAAATAATTTCCAATATAACTACATAGTACAGAATTTAGACTTACTGATATCCAAACAAGTTATTTATTTTCCAAGTTTTTTCTTAAAAGTCAATTGCATCCTTCAATATATGTTAGCATGTTGTTTAAAAGACAATTTCCTGAAATCAGATCAGTGAAATTATTTTGTGTACCCCACATGAAAAAATTTAATAATAAATTTATTGTGATTTGGCATACATCAAATTATACTCATTACTTACATATCATTGCTAATACTATTTTTGATATCACTGAAATATTTGATTACCTACTGAAGTAAACTGAATTTTTCTCAAATTTGCAGATATGTGTTGAAAAAATTATAAGTCTACTTAAAATTATTTTCAAGGAAACTCATACATAAGTTTGAGTTTAAATAAGAAAATCAATGGTATAAGTTAGATTCACTAAGTGTTAATATGATTGATCATTATGAGAGTCATAATATTATTACTGATTCAGTTATAATGTGGGCGACTATAGCAAATGAAGTTTTGTGACAATTTTCTGGTTTCTGTAGAGAGACACACATAGGCATTGTATGATTAATAATAGCTTTGTTAATAGTACATAAAATTGCGATGTTGTCACATTTTTCTTCCATATAAAGCATATTTTAGGGAAACATTCTCAGAGTAAATGTTCAAACTGATTGTAATAAATTTTCTAGTATTTAATTAAATATTACTCAGATGCACTTTATAATTTCTGAAGAATTTTATATTTTGCCTGAAGCATCAATACACACTTGAAAATATGTCCTATCAAATTTTAATCTCTATTTAATATGTAATAAACAGAAAAATGGATATAGATGCTTCCTTCACCAGTGAAGGCCTGACAAGTTTTGTTGACAAAATGGTAGGAAATATTTAGATATATAATATGTTTTGTAATAAAAAGAATTCATCATTCTTTTACTCTTTTCATTTTATTTATTTATTTTGCAGTGCTGTAGAATGAACTAAAGATTTGGAAATGTCTAACAAGTAATCTATATTTTAACCTTTGATCTTTCTCTTTAAAATACATTTTAATTCTCTAGTACATAGTACTATGATTTATGAGAATTTTAACCTACAATAGTGTAAAGAAATTATATTTTGAATATGGCCTGTCTTCATGGGATAGAAGCAAATGTAAGTATAAATACAGATATATAGTATCAGCTATTAAATATCAAACACATCTTTATCTATTATGAATTTATTGTTCTCTGATAAATATTATTGAGAATAATATTATAAAATTTTATAAGGCCCAGAGAGATAGCTCAGCAGACTAAGTGCCTACTCTGGCAAGGACAGGGAAGAGGGTTCGATTCCCAGTCCCTTATGCTCTGCTGGTCCCATCCTTGGGGCTCATTGACTGGAGACTGAGTCTGGGCTTGGTGGCACATGCCTATAATCCCAGCAATCAGGAGGCTGAAATCAGGAGGATCACTATGAGTCCTAGCTGTATAGTGAGATACTGTACCAAATATATTAATGGGAAAAATTATAAAAGTAATATTCTGTGTAATAAAACCTCACGGAATTAACAAATACACACACAGACTGTTTTATAATATGTTATGCAACATATGAAAGTGAAACTTTAATGATTCACGATTTCAGTTGCATGAATGTGAGCAGTGAACATGGATGACACGTGTGCTGCTAGAATAAGCCCAGCACCAAGAACTTGGACTGCCTGATGCAAGCCAGATGAGTGTGTTGCTCTATGCCTGAGAATGTGAGGTGCTGGAGGCGAGTTATAAACTAGTTCATAGGTAGAGAGGTTGCTTTTTATTTTTATTAAGAAAGATATAGTAATGAGACAGTTTCAAAACAGGCTAGTGGGACAGTTAGAATAATTAATACATTGCATATTGATGTCTTTGTAGTAGTTATTCAGAGAACAGGATGCAAACATGGTATCTTGTTTAAGCAGTATTAGTTCAAAACTTTCTTCTCATTGAACTAAGAGAAAGTAGCTGTATATCTATGCTATTTGGTATACACAGATATACATTTTTTCATAAAAAATGGCCTTTATTTATATCCCCCTTTTTGTTTACTTTTTTAAAAGATGGATATTCCATTGTCAATCAAACACTGTAGGTGCATTAATTCATTGAAGTAATCCAATATAGTCTAGCATAATAGTATTGGGTTATCCACATGACTGGCAATGTCAGAAGTTGTTGACTTGAGCCTTTTACAGCTCAGCACATTAATTTCGCTTTACATTTTATATCTCATTTTTATACTTTTCTGCTGGATGGTTAACACCAAGATAAAGCAAGACCTATATAACAACAGATGTAACTTTTGTGTCTGATAAGGTCAATCAAGTCCCCTTAACAATTATCCCAAAACTCTGTACCACAAAAGATTGCAGATCTTTTGTCAGTGTCAGCCATGTGGATGAGTCACGGCCATTTGTTGACCAATTTGCTCTCTGTGAAAGACAGCTTCTCTTCTGGAGGGTTAACAACTTAAATTTACAGATCAAAAAATTAGAGAAAAAGGAGGGCTGCAAGGACAGCCAACATTTTGGCCCTAGCTCCTCAGGGTGAGAACTCAGTAGAACTCTACTGTAACAGCCTGTAACTCAGTGGTCTTCCAAATTTTCTGATCAAGGAGATTATGGGGCCACAGAGGAAAGTTATCGACGACATAAAGTGTGCCTAAGATGGAGAGAGATTTCATCTCACACCTAATTTCTGGATGTATAAATGCATTGCTACAGTGGATAGCCAGTTATTTTCCCAGCCAAGTGAAAGGGCTCCCCTTGACCTAAGCTTCCTATAGTTTTGACTCTTGCCTTCATTTTTTATGACACTCCCCACAGGAGTTTCTCAGGAGCTGTGCACATATCTTCTTTCCTTACATGTTTTTTTTAAATTTTGTTTTGTGGCACCAGGGATTGAACTCAGGATCCTGTGTTTGCCATGCAAGCACTTATTCCACTGAGCTATCTCCCTTGCCCTGCTACACATATCTTAAAAAGGCAATGATACACACATTTGTATGGGCACACACACACACTTTTAAAGACATTTTCACAAAAATTGTAGAAACAGCATCACAAAATTAATTTCTGTAGGTTTTTATTTCTTCTCTATTTATTTTCATTTCTTCTCTCTTCTCTTTCTTCTCCCTCTCTCTTTCTGTCTCTTTCTCTCTGTCTTTATCTCTGTCTCTCTCTCTGTCTCTCTCTCTCTCTGTCTCTCTCTCTCTCACTCTCTTCTATGTGTGGTCGAGGAAATTAAGCCCAGAACATTCATACTAACTGAAATCCACCTTTCTATTTTTATTTGTAATATAAGATAAAACTGAATGGCACAGGTAGAACTTAAGTTTATGATTCACTTGTCACTCTTCCTCTCTTCCTGAGTTGTGGGATTACAGGGATTTTCAGCCATTTTTTTGTTGTTTTTATTTAGTTCAGGTTCTCTCTGTACTGCTCAGGTTGGCCCTGACTACATTTTGTTACCCAGATTGAACTTAAATTCATGATTATCCTACCTCTGCCTCATTAATGCTGATATTACAGGTGTGTGCCATCCCATGGGGCACAGCAATCTTTCATGTACTTAGGCAATCATACCTAAGTGCTGCAGGAATAATCAACATTAGTACACAGTGAATTTGATTCTACATGTTAACATAATGAAAATAACATCATAAGGGTCCATCCAAGTAGCTCAGCTGATAAAAGTGGTTGCAAGCAGACACAGAGGCTGGGAATTCAGTCCCAGGCCTGTAGTGCTGGCCACCCCCACCCATGGGGCATGATGAAAAGGCAATTGAGACTAGGCATGGTGGTGCACACCCCTGTAATTCTAGCCCTTGGGAGACTGTAAACAGGAGAAACACTGAGTCCAATCTAGTAGTGCGATCATGAAGACCCTGTAGACACTTCTCAAACACCCCCCTCAAAAACTAAAATAACATCATTAGCCCTCTTGGTAAAGAACAAAATAATTTGCAACATTTAAAAATAATTTCCAAACACAAAAATTTTAGTAAACCACTACTGAAATGACACTCATTTTGATGGAAATTGATTTCATTTCTTTGGACTTGGACTCAAACATTGAAGCTTCAGATTGCCAGGAAGGTGCTGTGCCAATGAACTATTGCCAACCCAGAAAAGCAACTTTTATGCCCCAAAGCAAACAAAATACAGTGGAAGAATTACAAGTTTTCATTGGACTTAAAAGAAAGCCACAAAACGAATTTCTAACAAAAAGTATTTGATTATATAATTTTAATTGCTATGCTATACGCATAGCAATTAAAATTATATAATACATAATAATTATTAATTATATAATATATTATATAAATATATATCTATATATTATATGAACATATATTACATAAATTATACAAGTATATTATATATTATATAAATTATATAAGATATATTAATATATATACAAAGCATGAAGGATAAATAATAACTGCCACCATCAAATACAAAAAGTAAATGTAATGAAATTATTTTGATATTCAATATAAAATTCAATATGAAAACTGGATTTATGATCAATATTCTAAAGATCTTAGTATTTTAATCTCTTTGCCAAGGAAATCTGCTTTAGTCAAATTTTAAGACTTTTAAAAACAGCATGCTAGGGCTGGGGAGACAGCTCAGTGGAATAAGTGCTTCCCTGGCAAGTGCAAGGACCTGAGTTCAATTCCCAGTTCTGTCAAAAAGGTAAAAAAACAACATGTTACATGGTAAGACTCAAATGCTCAGGAATAAATTATTAGGTATATTAATACAAAAATTATTATATAAAAATTAATGGCATACATAAAAGTATATCAATACAAATACAGAGTACTTAAAATGAGCAACACTGTGTTATACACATCCAAATTTTGGTGAGCAAAAGTTCTTTTCCTGTTCTTTTGTTTTCCTATATTTTTAGGGAAGGATCCACAGGGTGTTCAGAGTCTCTACTAGATCGACCTCGTAGTGATTCTCCTGTTACAGCCTCCAAAGTGCTGGAATTAGAGGCTCACACCACCACAACCAGTCTCAGTCCGTGTCTCAGTGTGCCCTGGGGTGGGGACAGAATATGTTAAACATAATAAAAAATGTTAAGATATTTTAAAGCTCATTAATTCTTTTCCATTTAGGTATTTGGTACAGGGTCTCACTATGCAGCTCAGACTCCTAGTGATCCCCCTGTTTTCAGCCTCCCCAGGCCTGGGATTACAGGTCTGTGCCACCAACCCCAAACTCAGGCCTCAGCATGCCGTGGGATCAGGTCCAGCAAGAAGTTCTAAAATTCTCAACAAGTTCTCCTTTGAAAGAAAATGATGAAAATACATTGTTTAATAAAAACAAGATGAATTAAAATGATTAAAATAAAAAATGACCAGCATAAATTAGTAAGGTGAATTCATATGAATATACAGACTATTTGATGTAATAGTCTTAAATACATATTTTTGGGATTCAAGCAGGTGGGGAAAGAGTGTCAGGCAATAGTACATTTTAGACTCATGAATGGTCATCCCGAAAATAAAAGAGCAATTTCACACTACTCAAAAGTGCAATCAACATTACTCATGCACAATTAGGACAGCAGTCAAAAAATAGCTGTTACAGAACATACTAGACAGTCCACAAGTGGAAAAGCACATTTCAGCAACTATTAGAATGATAGCAATTTGAAGATACATGGGTAAATTAAAAACAATCCAATACAACATTTAATTTAATTGTACTACTGTACAATTAAGTGTATAGTAGTAGAATTAAGTATAAAGAGAAGTTACCACTGGAAAATGGTGCAGTACTGAAAATATGGAAATAACAATTAAAATGTATTTCTAATTTATCTAATTGTACAAATGCATTATATATATACATATATATGTATATATATATATATATATTTATATATAAAATCTTTCATCATCTCACAGTGACTCATCTATAAGTTTGAACCAGCAAGACTGACCTGGTTTGTAATTGCTTTAACAAAATTGTGTGACAGGAATGCTCTGTTTTAAAAAATATTATTTTTTAAAATAATAGAAAAAAATTATTTTTTTCATGCAAAGTTTTGTGAGGATGCAATTAATGATCTTGTATGGTAATGTTATCATGGAGTTCCATAAAATTTTTTCCCAGTTACAGTATTAATGATACTTCCTTTTCCTCCGACTAAATTTTGAACAGATGTAGTTAATAAAAATGATCATCATTTACTCATATTTGTTTTTATAAATGATAGAGATCTGTAGGAATAACATGATTAATAATGGTCCAGCACTTTTATCTCACTAATGAATTTGTATATTAACTTTTATATGTTTTCATTACATATAACCAATTATAATTTTAATAGGAGTAACATTCAAGTAAAAAGAGCAAATCTCTAAAAGTGTGTGTAATCCCTCTGCCCATGGAAAAAGCTGATATACTATTATGTGCTATCATTAGTGTGCTATATAATGTTAAAATATTGCTATAAACCCACAAAGATAATATATGCATCATGTTTAAGTGCAATTTACATAGACACACCTATAAGCATTTACATGAATTATTAAAACTAATGTGAATATCAAACATACATATTTACATTTGTGCTTAGAAATTTTTCATTATGTTGTTTATATTATCATATACTTTGGTTTTATTTCAATTTTTAATTAACTTCCTTCTTGTTACTGTTTATATTAAGTATTTTAAGAAGTTAATATAACATGAAAATTTTTCTCCTAAATTATTGAATATTTAAAAGAATTTGGGTTTTTACATGTTCAGTAAAAATTATGAGAATAATTGTAAATATATCTTTATAAAATTTTGAAAATAATCTTGAAAATGTTTGTTAAAAAATGGTTTGATAGTCCTCATGCTTATTATTGGTTTCTAGGAGTGTTATGCTTCTGTTAGGCTCACAAATTAATTATGTTTATCTAAACCAATCATTGCGTTCTCAGATTGGGATTAAGAAAATATCTTGAATATCATCGCATGCATCAAATGAATCACATCTGTAATGCGTACGGTTTATTGTATGTCTCTGAAAATTGTTCATCTTTAATTTTATCACTAAATACATGGAGAAGTTTAGAAAATAATACAGTGAAACTCCATTACTTAGAACAGGAGTTTTGTTTCCACTTCTTTGTCTGCATTATTAAAATGTTCAGAGTTTAATAAATAATTGAAATAATTTTAATGAGTAAATCTTTGCATTTGTCTATCAGGAAATAGCTGAAATATCTGCAATTTTGTATTTCATACCCTGCCATAAATATCATCTTTAACAATAGTTTTGTTTATAAACTTATAGTGACTTTATGAAAACACAGTTTGCTTTAGACTATTGAGAAAAATTTCTTAATTATTATGAATATTAAATAACATTTGCATTCCTAAAAATTGCTTATTTGATCATGACTATAATTTCCATTACACAAAACTGAATTTGACTGTTACTTTAATTTTAAAGGAGGCATGGGGTAAGACTTTTATCCATATATATCACTTGTATTAAATTTGAAGTAGTTTCTCTCTCTCTTTTTTTTTTTTTTTTTTTTTTTTTTTTTTTTTTTTTTTTTTTTTTTTTTTTTTGGTGGAACCAGGGATTGAACTCAGGCTCTTGCACATGGCAGGAAAGTGCTTATTCTACTGAGTTATCTCCCCAGCCCCTTAGTTTCTCATAAAATATAAGTGTGCCTATCATGACTATTTGCGACGCTGTATAATTATGGCACTTTTGAGGTGGAAGATCATATAGAAACAAGACTGTTCAATCAGCAAAGGGCCAGAAATGGTTTCTCAGTGGACAGAAATCATCATCATGGAGTTTCTCAGGAAAAAGACCGAAGCCAGGAACTCTCAGTCTTTGACTTAGAACATCAGTGTACCCATAAGTGAAATAAACCAGACCCATATGTGCAAATACCATATAGACTTCCTAGTACAAGAAATCAAAAGAAGGAATACAAATAGAAAGGTATAATACAACTAAAAGGAAAGTGATAACTTAAGGACTGGACAAGAAAGAGAAGGTAAGGAGAAAAGCTGAGAAACAGGACAGGTAATGAGCCATACATTTGTATGCACAAGATGGGCAAGGCAATGATCCCGAGAAACATCAGCAAGTTTTTGAAAGTAGCATTCAATTGGTAGGATTCTCAACCTGACTCTATATATGCTGATACCTGTGAAGCAAGCAACTGCAGTCAAGATAGCAAGGTGTAAGAGAAGGGTCATGCTTGGAATGCCTGTCATTCTGGTCTGCTAAGTACATACTTCTTGTCATGACATACTAATTATTCCCATACTGTCTTACAAGTAAAAGTTCTGTTTTTTTTCTTTTTTTTTTTTTTTTAGGGGTAACAAATAAAAAAAAAAGACACAAGAAAGAAAATGTTACAGGACTGTCCTGCCACAATGCTGTACATGGTTAGATTTCTGAATTTCTGTGTAAAAATATGTGTTTATTTCTATTTCTTTCTAGTCAATCACCTTAACCACTTGGCCACCACTACAGCCTTAATCCTATTTAAAAAAAAATTTCTTCATTCTCTGTAAGGACTTAAAGTTCAATATATCAATACATGATGGAAAATACCTGTTTCCCTTTATGCTTAAGATGTTTGATATTTAGATAGATAGGGTAAACTAAACGCATATGTTGCAGGGTAATAATCAGCTTCTCTTTTGGAGAGTTAACAACCTAATTTTTCAGATCAGAAACTGGAGAAAAGGAAGGGCTACAAGGTCAGCCAAAATTTTTGCCTGAGCCTTTCAAGTCAGTGAAGACTCAAGATATAGGATAACCCCTACTGTGACATGTAACTCAGTTGTGCCCCAAATTTTCTGGTCAAAGATATTATGGAGCCACAGAGGAATGCAATCAATGATGTATCATGAGCCTAAGGAGAGACAGATGGAGGGAAAACTTTCTCTCAGGCTTTCACAGAGAGCAAATTGGTCAAGCAATGGCTATGACACATCTACATGGCTAACACTGACAAAAGATCTACAAAGTGCAGCATAGAGTTACGGGATAAATCCTGAGGGGACTTGGCTGACCTAATTAGATACAAAAGTTACATTTCTTATTATATAGTTCTTGTGTTATCTTGGTCTTAACCATCCAGCAGAAATGTATAAAAACAAGGTATATAAAGTAAAACCATATTAATATGCTGAGCTGTAATGACTGTAGTCAACAACTTCTTAGGATAACCCACTACTATTGTGGACTGCTGGACTGTGTTGGATTGTTTTGTTTAATTCATGCACCTATAGTATTTGAATCTCAATAGAATACCCATCTCTGACAGGGCTAAATGAAAAAAGGGGATATGAAGGAAGGACTATTTTGTATTTATATATACAGAATAGTTAGGATAGATACGCAATTGTTTTTTTTTTCTTAATTCTATGAGAAGAATGATCGGGAGTAATAGTGTTTGGACAGACCTTCTGTCTGCTTCTTGCACTATGCATGATGACTGCTGGGAAGTTAATAATGTAAAAGCATTAATTGTTGAAGCTGTCCTGTCGATCAGCTTTGAAATTCTGTCATTGATACTCGCCTCTCAATAAAATAAAATAAGAAGAATGAAAAAAGAGAAAAAAATGAAGAAAAGTAGTTAGGGCAAGTATCTGTCTCAAGGCTAGACAACTTTTACCTGGATACAGGAAAGACGGCAGTGAAACATGCCTCATTAATTTCATCTTTTGTTATTTAACCTTGCCTTCTCACAGAACCTGCACAATTTTGCATCCCTGTTTAGCCATTCTCTCCTCAAAAACTCACCTAAAGGGGATGGTGAGATGGCTCAGTGGAGTAAGCACTTCCCCGGCAAGCTCAAGGTCCTGAGTTCAAACCCTGGTTCTCAAAAAAAAAAAAAAAAAAAAAAAAAAAAAAAAAAAAGACTTCCCCTACAATAGTTAGTGTCTATTGTGAAACTGATATCATTTTTCTTTTTCTTTTCTTTTTTTTTTTTTCAGAACCTCAAATTGAACTCAGGTCCTTGCACTTGCCATGGAAGCGCTTATTCTACAGAGCCATATTCCCAGCCCCTTGATATCATTTTTCTGTAACACACTGTGTATGACATTTGTGCCACAGAACCAGAGAACTGAAGACTCAAAAATCATGAACCAAAATCAACCTCTCTTATATTGCATGTGTCAAGATTTTAGCTGAAGCAACAGGAAAGATTTAAACTACACTTGGTCTTGCACAATATGCTGAATGTTCAAAGAATGAGTATTGTATTGTGCTGAAATGGAATAACAATGTACATATATTACGATTTATATCATATGTCTTCTCTGCTCAAAGTCTCATGCTCTTAGGTGGAGCCTGGTCAGTGACTTTTATCACTCAGGGTGTGCTCAGGAAGGATGTTTTCTAGTCTTTGTCTCTTTATCTGTCTCCCTGTCTCTCTGCCTCTCTCCTCTCCTCTCCTCTCCTCTCCTCTCCTCTCCTCTCCTCTCCTCTCCT
>PVKA01034794.1:0-23171 GCA_004027165.1 Ctenomys sociabilis | reverse complement strand
ATCATATTCTACTTGAGCATAAAAGTATATGCCATGAATAGTTGGACAGTTTACGAAGAAAATAACAAGTGCAAAATAACAGAGAAATTTTCTTAGGGAACTAGGACTAGAACTCAAAAGAAATCATTTATAGCACAGGAAGAACAAAATGCTTCTGCCCAGGGAACTATGAAAAAGAAATTATGGAGCACAATGGTAAGCTCCCAGGTGAAGAGCCAGGAGCAACACTACAAAGACCTACTGTCACAGCAGGCAATCAAAAAAGATGTCAGCCGTGGCCTACAATAGAGGACAAGAAACAAAACACAAATGTTGTCAATGTGACACTTGTGCACAGAACATGCAGCTTTCATATGTGAGGACTGCCTTGGGTGTGACAACTGAAACAAAAGATTATTTCTGTGGTGCACTCTTGTTTGTATTTACATTTTAGTTCAGATAGGTATTTATCTTTCATATTATCCTTTGTAAACAAGTCAACTGCTGATGTAAAGTTGTTGATGTCCGTTCGAAGCACTCATTACATTTTGGATATTTTATTTTACTGATAGCTTATTTTCCTACTAAGCGCACATTGTATAATATAGCAATAGCTCATGAAAAACCAGCAAGATCAGTGAGATATTAGGTACATCCCTCAGAAAGAGACAGGAAAGATAAGGTCTTGCACTGTCAGTGTGGCACGTGTGTATGGAACATGCAGTTGTCATGTGTGAAGACTGCTTCAGGTGAGACAACTGAAACAAAGATTTCTGTTGTAGAGTTCTATTGGTATTTTCATTGTTTGTCACATAAGAATTTCTGATGTCATACTTTAGGTTCTGTAATCAAGTACACAGCTGATATGAAAATACTGTCTATTCTTAGCACTCATTACGTATTTGACACTTTCTCAATATCTTACTTTCCTAAGTGCATGTTGTACAATGTAGTAAGAAGCGCCTAGCAAAACAGCAAGACCAGTGAGATGTCAAGTATCACTTTTGAAACAAGACAGGAAAGCTGAGCACACGTGGAATGAATATGCAGTGGTTACCTGTGGAGACTACCCTGCTTGTGGCAATTGAGGCAAAGACTATTTTTGTTGTAGAGTTCTATTGGTATTTGTATTGTTGTCTGTATGAGAATTTATTTCTTAGACTTTGTAAAGCAAAAACAGTGGATGCTTTTTTTATAAACAATAAATATTAAAAATTTTTTAAAAATCAGTATTATCCCATTTGTTGATTGGTAGTATTTCTTGTGCCACCGGAGTTCTATTTAAAAAGCCTTTGTTAGGACGGGGACATAGCTTGTTGGTCTAAGCATCTGCTTGGCAAGTGCAAGGACCTGGGTTCAATATTGATATCTCATACTGATATTTTACACATGCCTTGTCAGCGCTGTGCTGAGCCAGCCACCAAAACCAGGCATGGTGGTACACGCCTATAATCCCAGCACAGGGGAGCCTGAGACAGGAGGATCAGTATGAGTCTGAGCTGACTAGCAAGACCCTGTACCAAATAAATATTTAAAAAGCTAGTTTATTTTTGACATGATAATCTCCTTTAAAACTATGTTTTTTCTTACCTGCTTTAGGCTTATACATCTTCTAATTTACTCCTGTCCTTATTAATCTGAAGATTCATTCATGTTGTAGCAAATATCAGTAATTAATTCCTTATGATTGAATATTGTAAAATATACCTCATTTCTGTTTATTCAGCTGATAGCTGATGAACATTTGGGTTGCTTCCCACTCTTAGCTGTTATAAGGAAGCTGTTACGAATCTGTGTGTGAAAGAGATTTTTAGATGTAAGGTTTTACTGCTCTTAAATATAGACCTAGGACTGCTGCTCTTAATCATCTAATAGAACTGCTGGACTACTTTACAAAATGCCTATACCACTTTACAGACCCACTGACTGCTTCAGGTGCCACAGAAGGTAGCAGAACTCTAAATTTTTTCACATCTTCATTAAGAATTGTTATTATCTACCTTTTTTATTATAGCTGTCTCATCACTCCTTGGCCCTTTGGCTAAGATCAAGGGTATTATAGCTATCTTAAATGCATGTGAAATAGTATTTCACTGTGATTTTCATTTACATTTCCCTGGTGGTAATGATGTTAGGGTTTTTTTCATATAGACATTAATCATTTATTTATCTTCTTTGGAGCAACATCTACTCAGATACTTGGTCCATTCATAAGGTAGGTTATATGTCTTTTATCATGGAGTTGTAGAAGCTTTTAGTATACTCTCTCACTACAAGCTCCTTACAATGTATTATTTATAAACATTTCTCCTGTTTGTGTCACTTTTCTGAAGGTAAGCTTAGCATGAACAAAGCTTTTTTAATTTTGATAGTTTCCAATTTGTCTAATTTTATTTGTTGCTTATACTTTAATTTTTTTTATTTCTAACTCATTTCTGCTTTTCAGTGTATTTTATCCTCATTATATAATTTAATGAGTTAATAATCTTGAAAAACTAAAGATGGAAAGTACAATGATAAATGCAAAATCTTTTTTAAATGTGGCTTCCAGCCACCTAACACAGCTTTTAATAAATTGTAGCTTTTGATATACTGTATTTTCAATTCCACACAGTAATCATTTATATTTCATTAGCCTAACAATTAAATGAAAAATCTCCCTGTTTTTTTTTGGGGGGGGCAGAACCAGTGATTGAACTCAGGCCCTTGCGCTTGCCAGGGAAGCGCTTATTCTACTGAGCCATCTCTCTGGCCCTGTTTCATTATTTTTATATTTTTATTTTCAAATTCATTGATTATACTAGATGAATTTGTTTGATACTGTCTCAATTTTCCTTTATAAAATAGTATAATACATATAGTCTTTAGCATACAAAAAACCAAGTACTACATATTTGAAAGGAAAGGATAGGGCTGTGGCTTAATCTGCACTTACTTGACTCTTAATAAGATTACATGTTTTCAGGGCCAGCAGAAACAGCTCAGTGGACAGCACAGGGACTGGGGTTCAATCCCCAGCACGATATGCCCTGCCAGCCACTTAAGACTGGGCATGGTGGTGCACACCTGTAATCCCAGTGCTGTGGAGGCTGAAAACAGGAGGATCACTAAGTCAGAGCTACATAGTGAGACCCTATACCAAATAAATAAGCATGCTTTCAGATGCTTATCTTTTGTGACCTGTGTACTGACATTTGGTTTAGAAATTAGTACAACTTAAACACAAATACTAGAAGACAATTCTTATTATTTATGTTATGTATCATACATTCTCACAGAAAATACTTTATTAGTGTTCTTTTTTTATGTATTTGGTATGGGTCTGCAGGGCCAACAGGGTCTCACTACTGGATTGGACTCATAGTGATTCTCCTGTGTTCACCCTCCCAAGAGCTGGGATTCCAGGTGTGTGCCACCATGCCCAGTCTCAATCACCAGCTCAGCCTGCCCACGGTGGGGCCTAGCAAGGCACTCCAGTAGTGTTCTTTATTTTACCTCATCCAAACAGTTGACACGAACATTCTTACTGGATAGCAGTGTTCCAGCTTCTTGGACAGTACCTAGGAGAAAAGAAACACTGACACATAAGATTATTTATCACTGGAAAAAGAAAAAAACATCAAACATTCAGGCAACTTTAAAGGATTATCTGTAAAATTAGGACTAGGTGCTAAGAAATAAAGCATCCACTCATACCCTATTTGTTTTACAAAGTAACTGTCCAAGGTAAAATGTTTATAAAAACAAAAATAGTTCCATCTTATTTGTACTCTCACTGACCTGAAATTATATTAACTTGGCCACGTTTTCTTCTTGGCAGTAATAAAACAACCACAAAGCATAAAACATAACACTGAAACCAATCTAATCCAAATCAACATCTAAAGCTGAAATTTCAGTCAAGGTAAAACCTAGAATCCAACATTGCAGTATTTATATAATTTCTCAGCACTAGGTCTTATGAAATCAATGGTACATTTATTATAGAATGCTTGGTTTGGACTTTGAAACATGGTTAAAGGCTAGCTAGTAGTGTGTAGAAATATTCCTTGATCAGAATTCAAACCACCCTACTGAAAGTGATCATACTTAAACTCAAAGGTCAGTTCTCTGTAAATTTGGAAACTAGTTGTCATTGGGCCATAATTATCAGGTTTTTCTAGTTTCCTGAGAGGGATAATGGCAGACACAAGCTGTTGGAAGAGAGAATGTTTCTATCATCATCATTAATACAAGACAGCTACACGTTCTGCCAAATAGTTCTGGTTTGACTGGGAAGACAACAATGAAATTGAATGTACTCAGAGAGAAAGGAGATAAGCTTTTCTCTAGAAGAAAGTGAAAGGCTAAGAGCAACCCCTGACAAAGTTATTTCTTGCCTCAGAATCATGGCTGGAGAATGAACCCAATTCTGCCTGTATTCCAGACTGAAAGGAGAGGTGTAGAATTCAGATCAGCAGGTTACCCAGGTGAGAAGCTGCGCCTTAGGCAAGCTGCCTCTGCTGTGCTCACCAATAGATACAGAATAGACAGAATAGAATGTCTCACTGGTGTAGAGACCCAGCTCCCTGGGAAAAGGTCAAGAAAATGATTTATGGGTCCCTAGAGCAGGACAGGAGCTATTTTTATAAACAGTGTATTTTTCAGACATTGAAGTCCATCTGAAAGCAGCTAGTATCATGGACTGCTTGGCCACTACAAGAGCAGGGCAGAGCTCCTACCACCTGCTCCAAATCCTGGGTTTAATCCCCAGTGCTGCAAGAAAAAGGGCAGAGGGGTGCTTTCAAGCCCAGGAGCAAGCGCTCCATTAGGCCTTACCTACACCTATAGCTTTCATTGGGCCCTTTCTCAAACAGTTCCAAGAAGAAAATTAACACAGAACAGAAAGTCCTGTGTCCTATTTTCACTTCAGGAGGATGCTTCAGCTGAGTCACACTCTCCTGAGAATATAAGTTTTCTTTCTGCAGTTCATGCAGTGGAGGGAAAAGGCTATAAAGGTTATGAACATGGCAAGGGGAAGATAAGGATTGTAATCAGAAACATTCAGTCATTGGAGAACAGGTGGCTAGTTCTGTGAAATCTTTCCCAGTGGCCTAGCCAGAGAACTCAAAATAAACAAATAATACTAATATAATGACATGTTGTAATGTGGGGGGAAAAAATGGCTGTTTTCTCCTAATAAATTCTTACTCAATACTTCACTTCTGTCTCCAGATATAGAGAGAATTTACACTCACACCCACCCCCAAACAATTCCTCAGCAGACACCAGTAACAAGAAGAAAAAAAGCAATGCACTTAGTAGTACCTCTAGTCCTTAGGTTAGTGACAGGAGCTCTAGAGCAGGAGCCAGTGGCAGAGAGTTAATATACATATTTGTTACTATCTCTCTCTCTCTCACATACCCCACTCAATTGGTTAATGTTTACCTTTTGAAAGGAAGGATAAGAAAAAGCTCTGAAACAGCCTGGGCTCCATCTCATGAAAGCAGATTTTAGAAAATAGGTAAGCACAATATTCCATAAGGAAAAACTTTTGATGAATTCTAATTTGGTCTTCCTAACTTAATGACATCAGGACAAAGTTACAGATGGTCCAGAACAGCAGAGAAATATGAAACACATGGCTTACATAGAAGGGTTTTGACTTCCTGTCTTTATTGCTCATAGTATTCTCCTAACCAGTATTTGGCAATTCAGTTTTAAAGTGTAGCTACTTTATTCTGGGAGGGAACTGGGTTAAACCTGATTTAACAACTCCTAAGGTGGGAAATAGATACAAAAGTGTGCAGTGAGCCAACTTTACCTTCAATGGAGACAGAAATTACCAGATCTAAAGTAGAGAATGCCATATGGTCTGTTTCTCTTTTGAAAATGTATCCAATTGTGTTGTAGTTTGTACTAGGTATCCCCCCAAAGCCTTGTACAGGCATGAGGGTGGGTTTTTCACAGAGGCCTGAATCTAGAGTTTGTGAATGACTCATGGTCCAGTGCTTGGGTGGAAGTGCTACACCCACCTTAGGGCGGGTACCCTGCATTCTGTATAAGGGACTGAAAGAGGCTTGCTCTCCCCTCTCCTTGTGTCTCCTGTCTTCTACTTCCATGAACTTTGCCCACGTGCCAAGCCAACCTGCCTTGGGTGTTGGGTATTTTGTCTCAGCAATGAGAAAAGTAACCAACACAAGTCATTAAAGAAGAAAACACAACCTGTTTCATTAGGGTGGGACTGACCAACTTACCTGAATAAGCTGGCATTTCAGCCGAAACATAACACAGAGTGATCTTTTCACTCCTACCACCTTTGTTCTTCCACACCCAGCCTTCACAGGACTGCAGTAAAATTCAACAAGATCTACCAAACCCATTTCCTCATCTATGAAACAAAGGTAGTGGGACCAATCCTACAGGGCTCTGGGGAGGACCAAACACCTGCTCTAAGGGGGCACACGGTAAGCATTCAGTGCATAGTGGGTGTTATTTTATGTTTGGAGCGGCACAAATCACTGTCACATGTCTGGCACCTGGACTGAGACTACAGGTCCTTATTGAAGACAAGCAGATGTCACCAAAACAAATCTGAAGTGAGAAATTCACGGCTCTCTGCTTCTGGCATTCCATCAGGAAATGAGGAGATTCAGGTACTTGGGGACTTGGTTTTGCAGTGCTGCTAAAATTAACTGCCTCCAGCATGCTAAGCAAGGGCTCTACCACTGACCTGGACACAAGCCTCCAAATACGGATGAACTTGAATATTTAGTATCACCTCCAAATATGGACACTTCAAGGAATCTTCATAGCCACGTTATAGATTGGTTTGTGAGTTGTTGTAATGTCAAATACAATAAATAAAAAATGTCAAAAACTATAATGCAAAGAAATGTAAATAATGTAAAAATATAAAGTGCATAATTTTAAGAGCTACATAACGACTTCAACGTAATCACAGACATAAAGCCATAAACATTGAAAAAGTGGACTTCTACTTATAACACAGATTTCAAAATAGTGAAGTTTCTTAACATTCTCTCCCTTCAATTTCTTTGTTGATAAAGGTGGAAACTGCGACATATACTGTAGCAACAGAAAATGCACCATCTTAAATGCTTTTCTATGACTCTTATTCCCACAACATTGTGAGGTAGGATTATTTATATTTTTCATATAGAAAACTTGAGTTTCCAGAAAGGCAAGCTACACAAGGCCACATCACCAGTAAAATAACTGGGGTAAGATTTCAACTCAGACTTTTGGAGCTATATCCCATGTTGTATCTTATGTTAGAGGTTAAAAGTATGTTCTAGGTCATCAAGATTAAATACATTAACACACGCAAAGGATTCAGAATTATGCCTGGTGGAATGACACGTAACCACTGTGAGCTATAGTTATTTCCTCATAACTCCTTTACTAACTTTTCTTGAATGGGCAATCATGTCCCACAGACGTATTCTGAGAATGTATCACACACTAAAATCATCTCAGTTCTTTTTTTTGCATTGGCCTGGGCCAATGACAGTGATGAGACAGCCAGGTGTGGTGGCACATGCCAGGGATCCCAGCACTCTTATGGGCTAAGGACTGGATTAACTGCAAGTTCCTGCCCAGCCCCAGCAACAGTGATTTACTGAGACTCTGCCTCAAGTATGTGGGAGGAGCAGATTCTGGTACAGGATTGAATTTGGGACCTTGCATTTGCCAAGCAAGCACTTATGCCACTGAGCTATATTTCCAGCCTACTCATAGAGCAGAGTCAGGGTTTGATCCTCAGTTTCCCCAACCTGGAAAAGAGAGGAAAGAAAACTGCACTCATGCAACTTGACGTGTGATGTGGGGCCTGAAATATCACAACACTATTGACCGTAACTGCACAACAATTCTGTTTTATGTAATCTTCAGAATGAAAACTAGTAGACATGTCAGACTATCCAAGAACTCCTCTCTCCCCTTTCAATGACTTAACTTATAAAGCTATTCACTGGTTTTTCATTGCTAAAAGTGAAAACTCCGGCCTGTTTAAATCAAGGTCCTCACTTCTGGTGGACTTTGAGTTAGTCCTTGGTTCCTTTTTTTTGGTCCCCTACCCAGCACAGTATTTGGCTAACTTACAACTAGGACCCATGAGTTCCTAGAACAGAATCCCTGCACTACCAAAGGCAGAGAGAAGTTACCCAGAAGCCAGAGGAAGGCAAACTCTACAATGCCAAATAGGTCAGCAACCTCCTTGCACCTCCAGCAAGAAAAATCCCAACTAAAGCTCTACAATTCCAAACATGTGTCAGACAAACCCAGCTGTGACAGAAGTTTTCGGATCTGATGAAATGGGCTCAGCTCGTCTCATCTGTAGAGCTCAAAACCGGCTTTTTAAAAATTTTGCTTCTTTACCTTCGAATTTTCCATGCTGTGGTTAATAAATTTGCCCTGTACCATGGGATTCCAGATTTGAGCTTGCCTACTTATAAAAAAAGAGACCAGGTGCTGGCGAGCCTCATGCTGCAAGGTCAGGCCCACGTTGAAGGACGCAGCTTTGCTTCTCCAGAATCTGAAACGCTCTGATCGCGCTCGCAGCACCACGCCGGCCAGGAGGGCGGCCACGCTGCTGTCACCTGCCAGGTAACGGGGCTCGCCGGGCAACTCTGGGAAGCCCGCCGGCCGAGGAGAAAACATGGCTCCGCGCTGCTGCTCTGCGCGGCGGAAGTGGAGCCCGCGCAAGGAGAGCGGGGAGGCCGCGCGGTCCGTGTCTCGCGGGCTGGGGGTGGACTCGGACGCCTCGCAGCTCCCCTTCCCTCTCTGCAGGTGCCAGCGGCGGCCGGGACTTCCGGGAACCTGCAGGCTGTGCAGTGCAACCACGTTCGGCGCTCTCTTGCAGAGACCCCGCGCTCCCAGCACCATGCGAAGCCGGGCGAGGCGGGGCGGTGGCCTGGCCGGGCCGGGGCTCAGCTCTGGGGCCTCCGGAAGTCGAAAGAGCCCTTGAATCCCCACCCGGGAGCCTGGCTGCACCGGGCCACGGCCTCCGAGGCCCCCAAGAAGGAGCCCTGAGGCTCGCACTGGGCGCACCGCAGCGGGGCGCGGAGGCGAGAGGGAATCTGGGTCCCCCAGAGCCGCTCCAAGCCCGGGCCTGAAACTTCGCTCTCCTCCCGGCCACGCTCCGGCTCCGCAACCGACGGGCGGAGCGACGGGCACTTCTCCCCGACCCCCGCCAGCGCCCCACCGGCTGCCCCGCCACGCCCCCGCCAGGTGGGTACGCGCAGCCCCCTTCGCACCGCACCTTTCCCGATGACTTCCAGCAGCTCCTTCTCCTCCGGGGCCAGCTCGCCTTGCTTCATGTGCACCATTGCTCCCGCCAGCTTGGAAGGTGTTCCGCTGCAAGTATTAAACACGGAACGGTGTGCTTCTGTTAGGAATGCCAGCCGCACGCAGGGTACCGGGACGCTGAGTCGCCAACCGCGGAAGCGCCCGCCGCTGCCTCCGCCTCCTAGCTCCCGCGGACGGCGGGCCGGGCGGGCCGGGCGGGCCGGGCGAGCTCGGGCGAGCCGGAGGTACGGGGCGGGCTCGCAGGCGGTCCAACCCCCGCTCGCGTCATTGGCCGAGCCGAGAGTCCGAGCTGCCAGAGGCGGTAGCAAGAGCCTGCAATTGGAGCATCCCCGAAGGGAAAATCCAAGTGAAGAAAACAGGAGGGGGAGTCCAATTTCTCTCACACACTCTTCATATTAATCCTGCCCAATACAGATATGTGGGGACAAGAAATTCTAAAAATCCTCCATTTGAAATGTACAGATCTCCTTATTGGGTTCTCTGTGCGCAGAGACACCCTCGGCCCTCGCGGTGCTGCCGTGACATCCCCGGGAGTGGCCCGGCCCGGGTGGGGGGCGGGCCGGGGGCGGGCGCGGCGCAGGAGGCGGAGCCGCGCCGGGTTCCGTGAGTCCGTGTCAATGTGTCTGTCCTTCACTCCTCCATTGTCTGCCGCCGTCGCCGCTACCGCCGCCGCAGGAGCAGCCGCAGCCCCCGGCCTCGCGCGTCGTCGCTACCTCCTCGGACAGGTAGGAGCAGCGCAGGGCGGGCATGGGGAGCCGGGGCAGCGCCCGCCGCCGCCGCGCCGGGGACTCGCACGGGGCCGAGGCGCGCGGGGAGGACGCCTGTGGCTCCCGGGGGGCTCTCGCGGCCGGCGCTCGCCCCGTCCCCGTCTCCAAGCGTGCACGCCGGCCGCAGACCCCGGCTCGACGCCTGCTCCTCTCGCTGGAGACCCGGGCTGCGCGAGCGGCGGGGCGGCCACGCGGTACACGGGCGGCGGGCGCACATGGTCGCGAGCGTGGCGCCGCCGGACGTGGCCAGGGTATCGACGCAGGAGCTGCGCGAGGGGCGCGGGGCGCGGAGGCCCCCAGAGGTGGCTCGGGTCGCAGGCCTCGCTCTCCCCGCCGCTTGTCAGCGCCGCGCGGCCTCCGTGGAAGCCGTGCGAGAAAAGCCGACCCGCGCGCCGTGGATGTTCGGTAGCAGTTTCCACTGGCGCTCGTGCTTGGCCCGGGAGGGGCGCGCGGAGGGCCTGGTCCCCAGCCTCTTTGTAACTCAGGTCTTGCGATTTATGGAATCCGGGAGGGGAGGAAGGCGGAGATGAAATTGGTGCTGCTGGCTATATATAGCCTTAGATTAGCCGCTTGATCCAGCCTTCATTCAGCTATAATAGGTGGCCCCGAGCTTCGTGGGTAATGGGAGGAGGGGAGCTAAACACAAGTGTGTGCCTTTCCTGCGGCACAAGTAAGACTTGTTTGCTAAAATCTAGTCAGATATATTCCTCTAAGGCGCACATCCGTAACCCATTGACGGCATCTGTGGGAGTTTCCGTAGAAATCACGGTGTAAGGGTTTACTGGCCTTTCTCCACGGACTGATACTGATGTTCCTCTCAGACTCGTTTGTGTTTGTTAGAAACATTTGATTCACTACGTAGATGATTTTTGTGAAGCATCCCCAGAACCACGCTTCCTTTCCCCAGTGTATGTTTGAAGTGAAAGGCAATTTCCTTTGGCCTTTTGCCTTCATATTGCTTGAAGCGTTTTATGAATACTTCGGAGGGCCCCGGAAAATATTTATTATTTCTTCCCTTTCGCAGAAGGAAATCCTAAACTCAGCTGCCTCCCACCGAGGCTGCAGCTTCAAGGTGGGGATAGGGTGCCAGATCTGAACCCGAACATAGCACGTGAAAATGGTTTGAAATGATTCATCTCAATGTATGACAAAGAAACTTTTGTTGGGTGAAGCTTTAATAATGATGTGACTGTTCAAAGGAGTTAGAAGGGCTTTTGAGAGTGACCGGTGTTTTGTGACACTTAGAATTTTGTTACTACCGGGGTTGCAATTGATTTATAATGTGCCAGGCAAAAACAGAACACACAAACCCAAGAAAATGGTTGTGGAGTAACCTGTGATGTGCTCCCAGCAGATGCACAGGCAGAATTGGGTAGTTCACTGCCAGTATTTCCATCTCTTGTGCCAAAAATCTAGGCCATGGTTACTTGAAGGTCACACCTGTTTGTGTCACTGGGGTTCCTCGAGGGTAGCAGCTTATTAGCTATTTTCTTGCTGCTTTAGGACACCTGGGTAGTATTTAGTCCTCTGTGAATACCTGGTGTTATAACATTTAAATAGAGAGGAAAACGAACATCCACATAGAAATGAAGGTAAGTCATATATTCAGTTTATATCTCTAGGAATCAGTATGTGATGGATACTGTTTATCAGATTAAATCAATAGTTTTGTATAATTAAATATTGAATGTAGGAATAAGATTAGCTAATGAGCATATTAAGATGTATTTATATCAAAGAATTGTATGGATAACAAAGTAGCTACTCTTACTGAGTGGTCTGTTATTGGTATTGTGCCAGACACTTTGTATAGGATTATTTTAATCATTGTTATAACAGCCCAGGAATTAGTGTTATTCCTATTTATGCAAATAAGGGAAATTAAGGGAAGTTAGTTTGCCTACAACCCAGTTTTTAAAGTGTCAAAGCCAGAATTGGGACCTAGACTTGTTTATATGTTTCTAAAACCTTTCACTATATTGTTGTCTTGTATGGAAATGGAAACATACACCCTGTTCAATTTCCATGACACAGTCTTCTTTTTCTTGCCCACCTTCTTAAAACTAATCATTTCTGAAATTATGAACTATTCTTGTGCATGTCATCTCACTGCTTTCTTCAGTCACTGCTTTCCACCTTTGGTGGCCTATTGCAGTGGATGCCTAAGTATCCTTCTCTGACCTCTCCACATCCAGCTGATTAAAGGGACTCTCCATTCAAAGAAGCCTTGAGCACCCATCCTGTTATTTGCTTTCTACTGGCTCCAAAGTGAGGCTTCAACTTCTGTCCCAGTGGGCATTTCCAGTCAGCCAGCCACACCCACATACTAGCCCTCAGGCCACCGCAGTTTTCCCTAACCTGCCAGTAATTTTCAACCCTTTGTCTCTACTCTTCCTGGAATGACCTCCCTTCCTTCTCAAGTCTCCTCCCCACAGTGGTGGACTATTTACCTTTCCACACAGGCCTGGAATCTAACTCCCTCCCTTTACCTTTTGTGTTCCCTTCTCTGACCATGTGCAGCAAGAGGTACAGTCACCAGTTCACACACTTTTTTTTTTTTTTTTTTTTTTTTGCCTTTTTGAGACAGGTCTCACTATGCAGTTCAGGCTGGCCTTAAGCTCACTTTGTAGCTCAGGCTGGTCTCGAACTCACAACAATCCTCCTGCCTCAGCCTCCCGAGGGCTGGTATTACAGGCATGCCCCACGGCCACACACTTACTCTTGTCTTAAGGAGAAGTAAATAAAGCCTCTGCCCAGGATGAGCTTAGCATGTGCCCAAGTCACTGGTACTGTGGTAGGCATCCTCTAATTCTTTCTCTTCTTCTTCTGGGGGCCAGCCACCCTTTCTCTTACCCTGTGAATTTACATCACGTTTCATGATCTTGATGTCCATGAAAACAAAGTGAATGACATTCTATTACAGTTTTTATTAATTTGCTCCACCTGTCCTTATTCTACAGTAAAAATGACGTGGGTTGCATTGATCTTTTTTTTTTCCCTCAAGGTGTAACTTGGTGCCTTGTTCTTGGTGTGTGCTCAGTACATGCTGAGTTGAATTCATTTGATCACTCAGTTATTTTAGGTGGATTTGTTTCCCTGCTTGACTAATCCTTCCTGGCAGTGTAAGGTGGTGTGGCACTTAGCACACGAGACCCTAAGCAGAGGCAGTCTTAAAGGTTTCAAGACTCCAGCTTCTTGACATTCCAGTGAGTCCTTTCTACCAAGAACCTGACACTCGTGCACGTGATACAACTTTGGTGTACCACTTTTGGATGGCCCCACTCAAGCCTCCAGTTCTCTGTTTTAAGAGAACAGTTTGCTTTCTGTTGCAGGGATAGATTGGGGTGTGGGGGAGTTATTTTTTTCCGTTTGGAGTTTGGAGTGTTGTATCTTTTGGGCTATTTTACTTGACATTACTTGCTTCCTTGTACTTACACTAGATACATTTCTTGACTGATTGATGCTATTGAAGAATTGATAGTTTTTCAAGTTTGAATGGATATTATGGTTGTGTCTTCAAAAGATCCCTTGTTTTTCAGAGGTACATACTGGATCTAAGAGGGAATGATCAGGCATCTGGGATTTGCTTTAATGTAATTCTGTGATACTGGGAGACAAGGACTAGGTGAGAATCTAAATGAGTAGATGATAGCTTCATAACACTGTTTTCTCTACTTTTGGATATGTTTGAAATTATCCATGATGAAGTTTTCAAAAGCAAGGAGTATTATAACTCCGAAGAAATTATTGTAGAAAAACCTCAGGATGTAACGTGAATACAAATGTCATTTCTTTGCTTGGAGTTTAGTTTTCTGGGTTTTCCTTCAAATACCTTACATCTGTGGAAGATTTACAAACAGCGCATGTACTTAAGCACATCATATTCTAACTTAACAAGACTGTAAGGTGGTATCCTTGCTCCGCGCTTCTCCTGCCCCCACAGGGTTGTCTGTCTTCCTGGCAGCTAGCCTCCGTTGCTTTTGGAAACTGAGAAAGTGATCCGTAGACAAAGCTGAAGAAAGAGTGAGTGCAAATGAAAATCAAGATGCAGTAATAGTGATTTTCTTCCATGCCTCAAGTCTTGGAAGGCATACTCCCCCCCCCCCCGAAATTATAAAAGCCTTTGTGAGCAGTATCAGCGGTGTTATGATGGCTGTGTTAGTGTAGGGAAGTCAAACCGGGCGCACAGGACAACATATGCTTGCCAGCTTCTTATCACAGTTTGCTTAACTGAATTCTTACTTAGACCTTTACTTTCTAATTCTTGTGTCTTTATAGTTATATTTATTGTTTAGAATATGGGGGACAGAAAATGAGCATAGCTCAGTAGCAGAAGGCTTATTAGCATGCATGAGGCCCTGGGTTTGACTCCTACCAATGCAAGAATTTTTTTCCTCTGTATTTTCTATATGTTAAAGATTTTCTAACATGTCTTCCTGGATTTTATTTGGGGGGTTTTTAGAGAGCATTTGATTTGAAACCTGCCTATCTTACAGGTCACACAAGAACGCTTTCCATTCTTGGCTGCCTGTATACTGAAGCTATAGATCTCTTTACTGAGTATACTTGGGCAGATAGGTGCCAACCTGGTGCAGTGATTTGGCCTGTTCTAAATTTGGTATGTCTTGAGTAAAGGGTGCCAAAAATGCTCAGTTTGTCATTTTTGTAAACTATCTGCTTTGAAAATAAAGGTTTAGGTCATTCGCTGAATGAACCAGTCTTTGTGAGATGCTGAAGGGACAATGCTGTACTTATTCTTTCTTGATTTTTAGCATTAGGTAGTGTTTCCTTTGTTTTTTGTTTTTTTTTAAAGGCCAAAAACAAAAATATAATAACATAGACAGGAAAGAATAATGCCCTATGTTAATATTTAGGATAGCATAACACTTTGGCAATTCCTAATTCTCTAACTCTAGAAGTATTAATATTTTAGTAGGAAAACAATAATTTGCGTAAGATAGAAAATTATATATTTTTTTCATATTTCAATACGTTTTTTACACTAGAGGAGGACCTTTAAAAAGAGCTGTTAGGTGTACCATACTGCTGTTTTTGAGAACTTCTGAATAAATCCCAAGAAAAGACCTGGGGAAGAAGAGAGCAGTAATAGAGGGCAGTGGTCTGAGAATAGCATTCCGCAGGGTAGGGAAGGTGCCGCAAGCTGTTGGGGAGCGTGTAGGCCCATGACCAGCTACCATCGCCCTTTTCCTTTTGTTTATTCACTAGGAGGTCTTTAATGCTTTCCAAACTAATCAGGATAGCTTCCTAGATTTATGGTGGTCTCTCTGAGGGAAAAGAGTGACTTTTTCTCAGTGTGTAAAGTAATAGAATGGAGCTATTATAAACAGAAAAGAGAACCCTGAGTTGATGGTGTAGAGGAAACTGCTGGCCAGAGGAAGAGGATGTAGAAGTAGTATTTGAGAGTGTGAAGACTGCTTTTGTTAGAGTTGAGCCTCTGCAGAACACAGTTTAAAAACTGGATCCCATAGTGTTACAGAAATCATGGTACCATACATTTCCTAATAGTTGTCTGTCCTGGAGTACCAGTATCTTTGTTAAATACTCTTTATAATGATGAGGGGCTATTTTCCTTAATAGAACTCCAAGAAGAGCTTGCTCTGCATTTGGGAGGGAACATATGCTAATTCAGTTTATCCAAGTACTGAACCGGACTTTAAATTAATATTTATGCTCTTGCTGTATCTAATTCTAAAAATCTATGAAGCAAATAATGAAAAAGCTGCCTTCCAGAGTCATAAATAACGTTCCAAGACCTTGCAACAACTTCGGTTCTCCGGAAAGTGTTCTGAATGGAGAAGACAGTTAATGAGATTCTGGCCCTGACTCTTCCATCTGTGACTACTCCAGATGGGCAGGGATCTCTGCGCTCTGCTCTCCACTGTGTTACGAGCGCTAAATGCAGTGTGTGGCCTTGGCCAGGTGGCTTGACATCTCTATGTAGATCGGTGGTTTTCAAAGCATTCATTCCTCATGGATGTCAACTGTAAGTTACAAACTTAAAAAAAAACACAAGTATTAAAATAGTAATGAGCACAACTTCCACTCACATGCCTGCCACATTCTGAGGTTCAGCACACAGAGATCATCAGTGCCTCCAGAAGCTTTGTCAGTGCTAAGAACAAATCTCCAACCATTAGAGAGTGGCCACCATGAAACTTGTCCAGTCTGGTCTCTGTTGACCAGGTTCAGACTGGAGTAGTTGGTGGCCTGATAAATATAGGAATGCTTGTGGATGCTTGAGCCTTGTTGAAAATGTAATGGAGCTCAGTGGACTAAAGTGCCTGCTTAGGCAAGTGCTGGGACCCAGATTTGATCCCTGGTGTGCTGTGCCAGCCCCGCCCCCTGGGCTTGCAGAGACAGATACTGGGCATGGTGGCGCATGACTGTAATCTCAGCACTTGGGAGACTGAAAGCAGGAGGATCGCTACAAGTCTGATCTGTATAGTGAGACCCTGTAGACCCTGTACTAAATACATTAAAAGAAAATGAAAGAAAATATAATCACATTGTACTACTGCACTGGTCTTTGTTGTTGTTTTTCTTTCAATTTGAATTTAGGTGTTCTGCTTCTACAAAATATCATCAACCAGTACGGCTCAACACAGTGTTCTTGGTATGCTATAGCCCATGAAGTCCTAGGCTGGCTTTTGGCATTTTCATCCAGTCCCTGTTTTCATTGTGAAATGGGCATGCGTATGGGTGTGTGTGCGTGTGTATGTGTGTGCATGTGTGTGTGTGTCCCCTTGAAAGAAAGATTTCGCCTTCTATACAGGCTTGGGAATGGCCCCCCACCCCTAAATCTTGGGTGCTGAGGCAGGAGATTCTTGATTGAGAGGATTAATAAGTAAGCAAATGTTTGGACTCATGCCCACCGCTACCACCTTTGAGCTTCCTGAAGGAGCATTATCATGTTTGTTTGTTTGGAGTGTGGGGATTGAACCCAGTCTTTGCACAAAGCTATAGCCCCACCCCACCTTCCTTTACTTTGAGAGAGTCTCATTAAATCACTGAGTTGGCCAGGATCTTCCTGCATCAGTCTACCAAGTAGCTGGGATTATAGACATGTACCACCATGACACCATCTACCCACCATCGTGGTTTTCAGGCAGTTTTGACAAAGTGGAATTCTCCCTCTGGTTAACAGAAGGTGGTTTTTTTTTCCCCCTCAGATTTTGTATTCTTCCTGTATAAAACTCATCTACATGAGAAGAATGCACTTTCCCACTGTTGCTGTAATAGATTATCCTCTGCCTGCCTGTTTGAGCAGTAGTTGCAAACACTTCCATTCCTTTTGTGTTGTCAGGCTTCTATAAACTGATCTGCTTGCCCTGTGTGTGACATTCTGCTCCCTGCTGGCCCTTGTATCCTGGTTTTCCTTGTCTCACTAATGGAAGCCGTTGTTGTTTGTGCAGTCCACAAGCTTCATATGTCCAGGTAGAAAGTACATCACACATAAAAATCATCTCTCTCTTGAATTAAGTTAGGCTTGACATTTATTTAGCTGCCCAGCAATGAATTTGCGTTTGTCTGGAGAAATGAACCTGGGAGGTGGGAAGACTCTGTAATAAATATTCCCCTTTCATGTTATTTCAGCCTGGTGAGTCTCAAAAGTGTCATCATTTTCTAGAAGGTTCCATATGACAGTGTTAAGGGATAAAAATACCAGTTTCCAAGGGGTGAAACTGGGAGATGCATTATAAGTGCACGGCTGAGAAGTGGACATAACTTTTTTTTATGACCTTCTCCAATGTTAATATTTGTTGTTGCTTTGCTAACAGGTTAGAGTTTAAAAGAGCTAAGTACAGTATTTTTAAAAATCCATTTTTTCTGAACTTAAAACTATGATGTGATAATTGGATTTTTAGCATTTATTTCTATATGTACGAATTCAAGAATGAAGAATTTTATAGTGTGCATCCCATCAATATGCAGTGGTCATTACTGAAAGACTTATAAATCATTTTTTCTTAATATCTATCTCTAAATTTTCTGTAATGTATATGGTGAGCATAACTTTATAATTAGTGATTTTAAAAGGTAAACTTTGATCCCCAACATTTTTTCACATCTTTATTCAATAATCACATCACATATATTATCATATGTAAAATGTATAAGATTAATGTTTATGTAAAATAAATACAATGAGATAAACCAGTATAATGTGTAAAATAAACCCAGATCTTGTCAGATATGGAATTTCCAAATCATCTTGAGCAATTTTATATTTACTATATTGATACTTTTATTCATCAATACACTTTTGAAGTAGCTTTTGAAAAGCCTTACCTTTGAGTGCCTTGTATAGAAAATAAGCTCTTTGATTCACAGTCACCTCTGGTCCACTCAGCATGCAGTTGTTATTCAGATCGCCTGGTCTTTGGTTTCTTTCAGTGTTTCAGTGTTACAGTATCACTGCATGGAGGACGGGGGTGTGGTCAGGCGATATGGGGTGGCTGAACATTGACTCGGACATCCCGCCTGCTTCTAAAAGGCCACACGTTTTAACAGATGAGACTGAAATATCTCTGGTGATAGCTGAAATTAATCCTAATGTCACACAGCAGATTTGCATCTTGATGATAATGAAGACAAAATCTTATAGACTTGGGAAGAAATTCTTTAAAAGGGGAAGTTTACACTACTTCTTGGGCTTTTAGCTAAGATTAAAGGTAGTATCTGTTCTTAGCAGTTCAAAAAGGTAGGTTGCAGAACCTTACTCAACTGAGGAGTGGCAACATTGTAGCTTTTTCAGGGAAAAAAGATTTTTCATTGAGTAATTCGAAGGATATTTTTTAACCAGTTAAGTGACTGTGTAACATTTTGTGCACATATGTTTATTGTTTTGATATTTTTTAAGATTTTTTTTGTTTGTTTGTTTTCTGGTTTGTTTGGGTTTTTTTGGTACCCAGAATGGAACTGAGGACGTCATGCTTGCCAGGCAGGCACTGTGCTGCTGAGCTGTATTCTTGGCCCTTGATCGTTTCTAAATATGTAGAAAAATAATGGGTGTCACTGAAAATTTTGTAAACTTTCTGTTCAAGACTTAGAACTTTTTTTATTCATATGTTTGTTTTGAATTAGCAAGGATTTAAAATTTTGTTGTTAAAGCTTCTTATGTTGTACACGTGCGGGTGTACACGCCTTGTGCGTTCTCTTTTCATGGTGGTGATTTTCATGAATTTCAACGTATGTATTTCTGCTTTGCTCCTCACCCAAGACTGTGGTATGGAAAGATACTTCCATAGTAGGCTTTACAGAGGCAGCACTGTATGCTAAAGCGATTTGTGGCTCACTCACACCAAGGATTCGGGTAGCCCAGGTTTGCAGTGAGGTGAAGGCCCCTTCTGATGTAGCAGTCACAGCATTTATAGTGGTTTTTGTCTGATGCTAAGGAGTACTGTATTTATTATAGACCTCTTCATGTTAAAAGGTTTTGTTTTTTTTTTCCTGGAATGCACAAGTCAGTAGAGCTGAGTTGTTTCAAAGCTGAGTGATTTCAGAGGGATTTGGTAAATTATGTTGCTTTTCTGTGGTGCAAGCTTATTTCTAAGGAGCCCCAGAAAACACAAACTCTCGACAGCATTTGGCTTCTTGAGCATTTTTCAGCTTCCTGAAAGGCATACCCCTGCCTGTGATTGGCCTTACTCTACAGCTCTGTGTATACGTAATTATTTTTATTTCTAAATAATCTACAAGTAAATTACAGGTATTTCAACCCATTATTTTCCATGTATATTTCTCTAGAACGTTCCTTTTCTTACAGAATACACAGTGCAAAATAAAAGTTCAAGGTATTTAATATAGGTACCATAATTGTTGTGTCTTTCTGATTCTTTTATCTTGAACAGTTTTACAATCTTTGTTTTTTTTATAGACTCATAGTTTGGAGACTTACAGATCATTTGTTTAGGATGATGTTCCTAGGTAGGCATTTGTTTCTCCATGATTAGGATCAGGTCATGCATTTTTGTCTGGAAAACCATATGAGCAAAATCATGTGCTGTTCACTGTAAGTTCTTTGAAAATATGTTATTTTTCCTTTTCCCTTGGTGAAGGTGTATGTTGTCTTATTTTTTCAATGTGTAATTATTCTTTTTACCTGAGTAATTTATGTCAGGATACTTGGAGGCTACATATATATCCTGTTGATCATCACTCTCTCTCTCTCTCTCTCTCTCTCTCTCTCTCTCTCTCTCTCTCTCTCTTAGCATACATTAGCAAATCTTTCATGAAATCAATTTTGGCGATGCTTAGAAAATTGCAAATTTTCTAGCATGTTTCCTTTTCCATTTAGTGTTAATATTCTTTTGGGAAAATGCTTTCCCTTTTCCCCAATTACTCCCTTTACCATTGTGTACTACTTTTGTTCACTTTGAAATAAACATAAAGTGAGATACCTATGATCCTTTGAGTTTTTATTTTATTAAATCAGTTATTAGGCATTGCTTTCCTTTAAGTGTTTTGGTGAACAAGTTGTCCCAGACTAGGGTAGTCAAACTGTCCTCAAGATACTGCTGTGTTGCTTTAATCTTTTGATTTTTAAAAGAGGATATCTTAGAATCAGAGTAAATGTTCCCTGCTCCAACCTTGGAATCATCTTTTACTGAAGGACTTTTGCTAGGGAATAGTATCTAATAGAGAATATTATTTAGATCGTGTCTAAATGTCATTTCTTTTTATACAAGAATGTTGCTTGTAACTCTTGCAGTTGGTTTAAACTTCAGGAGAAGGCAAAGCTTTTCACTTAAATATATATAATTTTCAAGTTATAAAAGTAATCTACATATTGTAGAAAATCCTAGGAAGTAGGGGTAAGAGGAATACAATATCTCCTGGAGCTAAGTTTTCATTATGTGCTATTGGACTTATGTAGCCAAGATCATGTCATGCACACAAAATTTGTCATTCTGTTGGTATATTGCATTTTTAAGTTTCTGTTTTTCATTATTGACTTTTATTCCTATTCCTTATTGCAGCATCCTAAAGTAGGAAAAGTTTGTGCACTTGTGCTTAACTTCTTGCTTTTGTGCATCTCCTTAAATTTCTTATTTTGCCTCTACTCCACCATTCCCATGAATATCTAAAATTACCAAGGTAGAAATACCTCTGTCATTGTCAGACTGGGAAATGTTGATTCTATGCATTTTAAGATTCATACTGATCTTGCTGTGTGTGTAATTCAGACTGTCTTGAGCTCTCTGTTATCCCAACCTGGCCTTAACACCCAGCTCTCCTGCCTCAGCTTCCCATGTGCTGGGATTCCAGGCATGCACCACTATGCCTGTGTTATGTAGACTTTTTGTTTAACTTTAAAGAGTATTTTTTTCTAGTTGTATTTTTGCTTTTAGATAAAACTTTCTAGTCAGTGATAAGTTTGTTTTGTCTGTATTTGACATCAGTGTTTGGCAAATATAAACAAGCCATTCGGTGAGTTGTCTGCTTAGCCCTTGTTTTGGAATATTCAGTGCTGTGTGCACTACTTTCAGCTCTCAATAGGGCCAACCTCTGTTCTGCCCCGCGCTATTTCATACTGTGTAGGACTTGTGGCCTTAACACAGGTGAGAATTTGGACCAAATTGTATTTGCTGTGGAGGGCTATCCATCCTGCTGTGACAAAAACTATACCTTGTGATATAAGTATCAGTCATTTCTGGGTAAAACCACAGTTGTACTGTGATGCTTACAGACTGGTCATCCAAAGGTGCTTGATGTGCTCCGAAGTGTGTGCAAACCACCACTGGATATGTGAAACTCAATGGCCTTTTCTTTGTGCTATGCTACTATTTCCTCAGAATTTTTAGGGTGTACAATTTTTAGTATGGTAAGTATGTGATGGTTATCGTAATTATTTTATCTTGTAGACAGAGATTCTCAGAATCTTACTTAGATCAGAGCTTTTGGGACATTCTGCTCTGAAAATAACCTGAAACATTCTTGAGGAATGAGTTGCCTAAAAGTCAGGGTATGCTTTTCTGTCCTTAATATTCTTCACTGAAAAAGATGTTCATAAGGTTTTGGAAGAGATGTGTTAAATATACTTTTTGACAAAAAATATTTTGTTATTTTCTATTAAATGGGATAAGAATGAAGGGATATGCATGTAACAGCAATTATTTTTTGAATTACTGAAAAGAACATTGGCTTTACTTATAAACTTTTATAGTTTATATATAACTATTTGCTATTATAAATTTTTTTAAAATTTTTAAGTACTAAAACTAACAGTGTTAGGTCATTTGGTTAAGGTTTTGTACAGGCTGGGTGAGTATTAAGAAGCTATTAGTTAGTTATAAACCAGCATAAGGTTATTGAATAAGTTACTGTTATTCTGGGCCACACCTTGCATAGTGTTTTTACAGGCATACATGTAGTTGATTGCTTTAGAGCATTAATAACAAACTTGTAGAGGCAATTCAATTTTTGTTTCTTTGGAGAGAATTTTGTGACACACCCTCAAGGTTTTCTAGGCTCTACCTTTTCTTTAAAGGGTTTCATGGTGCTAATCGTACAGTTTTAGCTGAAGCAGAAAGGAGATCACTTGTAATTATGGGTAATTCCACTTTTTCATAGTAGTTTATCTCACTGACTTAGAATATGAATTAGAAGGTAATTCTTGAATATTGCTACTCAACACAAAGAAGATCAAGAGACTAGCTCAGTTTCATGGAGTTCTGTTCTGATGTTTCATCTTTATGAAACACTTTTACTTTTGGAAGTGGTGATGTTGTTGCTCTGTACTTTTTAGATTCTGAAATCCTTTTCCTCTAAAGTCTTAAAGAATATGGACTAAATCCACAGGTTTCAATTTTGGGTGCTGACTTTGTTTTTTCCTTGACCACTGAGGCCATGTGGTCAAAATAATCCTTACTGCTACTTTATTTACGGTATATTATTTTTTTTTCCATTTATTTTTATTTTACTAAAATACAAATGTCAATCAGACAGTTTCAAGACACCTTAACCATACAGAGTCGATGAATTAATACATTGCAAACTGTTTTCATAACGTTTTGGTACTGTACAAGGTGCATACATGAAATTATATTTACAGGTTTTTTTATAGCTGAATTATATCAAAGATTCAATAATTA
>PVKA01034793.1:11474-23273 GCA_004027165.1 Ctenomys sociabilis | reverse complement strand
GGGCCTGGTCCTTGACTGGAATGAGGATTCTGTGGTTCCTGGGTAGTACCACACACATGCCAGGCTTGGACACTGGCTGGAGTGTGGATCCAGTGGGCCAAATGTGTGTGTGTGTGTGTGTGTGTGTGTGTTATATATATATATTTATATATATATATAAATATATATATATATATATATATATATATATATATATATAATTTTCATTGAAATTCAAACATATTAACTCTTATTTTATTTATCTATTTGTTTTAATGTATAGGGTCTATAGGCACTTTAATCCGCTGAGCTATTTGACCAGCCTTGCAAATAATAATTTTGAAATTTACCATGGTAATATTTTAAAAGCTGAGAGAATGTAGATGAACTTAGTTCTATTTATCCAGAACTATTATTTAAATATTAAGTAAATATTAATAAAAATATTGATGAAATATTTTATGCCAGTGACTGCCCTGCATAGCTCTGGGGTGGGCTTTCTCCCAGCCCTTACAGGGCCAATGGGTGAGAGATGGCATCTGGGAATCCCATGGTTATTTTCATCTTAGTTTCCTGGAATCGCCTGATGGGTGGTAATGACATGAAGTTTGGTCACGATTCCCTCCAAAATGCTGAAGTTGTTCTGGAACAAGAGGGTAAACAGATGATGATGTTGGCAGTGCAGGAGACATTGCTGCTGATCTTGAGGGAGTTGTCTTATTTCTGAGCATTCATGTCCACCCTCAGGGGTATCAGCAGAAAGTACAGAGAGGGTGCCTCTTCATCTTTCTACTGAACTATAGCTTTTTCCATAGTGAAGATAGCAATGACTCTGCAACATTTTTAGTACCAGAATTACCTTGCTTAGTGGTGGTGGGATCTCGTGCCTAGAAGATGGAGATGGGCTTTCTCTTCCTATGCTCAGCCTTGACCATGCCATTGAATCTACAATGAATGGAATCATCTGAGAATATGCAGACCATTCAATTGAGGTCATGAAGGTGTTACTGATAGTGATGATATTCACTTTGCTAGAGTTAAAAGTGGCTCTGGTGCTCAGGCTGCTCAATCTATTTACTTTGACCTTAACCATTGTGTCTTATGGATGGGCACTGCACAAGATGTGGTTGCCTTTTGGGGAAGAGGAGCTGAGAATCAGCCTTTCTCCTTAGAAAGCTTAGACACAAATTAGCAGTAATAAGATAAACATGATGTCATTCTTTCCACTTTTTTATGCTTTTTATTGTTTGTCACTCTCAGGAAAAAAAAAGGAAGAGAAAGAGATGAACACAACACATACATACACATACACACACACACACACACACACACACACACACACACACACACATACACCAGCCTAAAGCCCCTATACAATTGTCATGCAAGTCAAGTGAAATCACACAGATGGGCTCAGTCATGACTTAATTTAATTTCAACAGACTCCATACTGTGTAGCAAAAAGTCTAATTTGGAAGACTGTACCTAATTATTGACTTAAAAAAACCTGAAATCATTTAGCTATTCATGATTTTGACAGCTCCACACCTACAGTGGAGAGTACAAGGAAAGAAATGGTGTCGTATTGGTGGCCTGCACACTCAGGCAAATGTCACGGTAGGTACTGAGCTCCAAAGGCATACACACCTCCCTTAGCAAGCTGTGATTTTAAATAGGAATGGGGACAGTGACAGCTCTGGCTCCTATTGTCATTGAAGATGACCACATTGTTATGAAGACCTCATGTATGATCTTTTTTTCCCAAAACTTCTCCTTTACATTAATTTTAATTTTGATGAACTCATGGCAGCTCTAATACCATGAAACACAAAGAAAATCCCATAACAAGTTTTCTCTTGATTAAATGACACATTTTTACTATAAGTCCTTCATTTCTGGAAGTAACTCATGCTAGTCATCTTTTGTATGCATCAAGTGCCTTTATAAATCCCTGTCTGAATACACATAGAACTGCTTTGAACTTCAGGCGCTGTTTGAAAAAGATCCAAAATGATCTCTCTAGGGACAGAAATAATCTCACTGTTAATCTAGTAAAGGAAAATGGAGATATTGCAGGTGGTAGCTTCCCAAGGTTATTAAAGGTAATCACTGTCAGTGTAGCTAAATAATTTGATGATTAAACTATAGACTAGAGTCTACATCACAGTTTAGGGTTATCTCCAAGTATGTTCTATTTCTAGCTGGCTTAGAAAATATATATATATATATATATATATATATATATATATATATATATATATATATATATATATATATAATTTGTTAACAATAAGCAAGCATTTTAGTGATTTTTATATTGGCTGTTTTTAGTACGTCTAGCTGGCTAATATTATTTTTTTAATGTTTCATGTAATTCTGAGGAAAATCTGAGCCAGAATTTTATTTACTTAAGGAGAAGTAGAAAGGGTATGATAGCTATGGCTCTTTGCTCTCTGCTTATTTGTTCTGAATTTCTGAATGTTACATGCTCAAAGTAAATTCTGGCACAAAAGAAGAGATATCCAGAGTAGGTTAGGGCAAGTTATTGTGTGCTATTTTTCCTGCTAACACAGAGCTTCTTTTCTTAACTACTGGTCCATACCCTTTTACTAGTTATAGGGTCTTTGTAATAGTGCAAAAATCTGGAAAGAATCTTTGTATTTAATGATCTTGATCCTGAAAGACTTTTGGACTCCCCCAAAAGCAGTGACCCAGCACTGTTCAATACTGATATTCTGAGGATTAGTCAAAGGTGATTTTGTCTAAGCACTATACCCACTGACTCTGAATTATTGGTAGTCTTGCATTTGTCTCTCTGTATTCATCCTTGGCATTGATCATTATACTTTCTGGACAATGGGATCTCTAAAATATTAATATAAGCAAGTTTTCTGATTAAATTTCTAGTAGTTGTTCCCTATGTTAGGAGGTTAATACTAAGTTATGTTAAAATAGCAAATTAACTTAAAATCCCAATGACCTAATGAACCAAAGATATAATAAGTCTTCTCATCCTGTACAGGGCTCTTTTCCTCACAAGGCTGCCCAGATGTCTGACAGAGACTGTACCACTAGACGAGCTCAGATTACTGCAGCAAAGATAAAGAGTGCAGCCCTTTACTATCTTTATTCAAGGAAAGGTTATCAATTCTCCTAGTTCACTGGCCAGAATAGATCTGCAATTATGCTGCTGCTCCTCTAACTCAAAGGTGTGAAACTGTAGCCAGGTATCAGAAGGAGGAAAGAACAGACATTGTTGAGCCCTGGTTAAATTTATCACTCTTCATTGTGTTCATCATGGGATTTTTCATAACTTGTCCTTACTGTATTTATAACTACTCCAGCTCCCCCAACCACTTTGCATTTCACTGTAGTTGTACTGAATTTCATACAGTGCTTCTAATGTGTTCTCTCTCACACCCTCATTTCTATACGTGTGGCTTCTTGGCCTGTAGCAATTTTCAAACCCTTAGTTTTCTTATGATTCAGTTCAAAATTTATTCTTCTGGACAAGAAGACTCTCCTGGTTCCCCTCCCCAGCATGGGCATGTAGATGCTATCTGGATCCAACAGCACCTGCAACACCTGGGTAGTGCTTGCAACACTGCCCTGGATTGGTTCCCTATTCCTGCATGCTGGAAAGAGCATGCGGGAGCAGAGATTGTGTTTAATTCTTTTGAGAATCAAACATTTGTCTGATAGCACATCCTTAATAAACAATTGTTGAGTGTAAAAATTAATTACAGACAAATGTAAATCTTTGCTAACATGTCAAAACTGGATTTAAAATACGGGAAATTAAGAAGAGTCACAAAGTAGACTGTCTTATGGTTTTGAATTGCTATTTTCAAGCAGTTGTTCTCTTTTCAGAGGAGTTTTTAAAACTTTTGTGGGTTAGTGTTCTAAAATAGTGTCTAAAGGCCAGCCAAATAGCTCAGTGAAATAAAGTACCTGCAAGCAGTCTTAGGGGCCAGGGGTTCAATCCCCAGGACCTGCCCCTGGGGTTCTCTGAGACTGTAATTGAGACTGGGAATGGTGGTGTGCGCCTATAATTCCAGCTCTCAGGAGGCTGTAAAAACAGGCAGATCACTACAAGTGCAATCTAGTAGTGAGACCTTGAACACCCTGGAGACCCTTCCTAAAGTACAAAAATAATAATACCTAACACCTATGTGAGGATTTCTTTTTTTCTTGGAAATATATCTCTTCAAATCAACTTATGATTTTGATGGTCTTTACACCTGTGTTTTATATTTATATAATGTGAAAGTTACTCAAGACTGTAATCACACTTATGTTATATACCACCTCTATTTCCCTTTAAATTCTTAGGGAAAGTTTTTTATTCATTATTCTGACCTTCTGGTGAAATTTATCATCTTTGGCCTTCATCATAGATTGAATTATATCCATTCAAATGTAAGTTCTAATAACTTCTACTTCTCAGCATCATCTTATTTGAAAAGTTTCAATTATATTATTATTTATGTCTGGGTTTCTCTTATTAGAGTAGTGATGTGCTATTTCACCATCTGGGAGATTGATTTTATAGCAGTAGAGGGAGGAGAGCTGGAGGTAGAGATATGGGAAGGAGAGGAGGGACATGGAAGGAAAAGGATCACGTTGTGCTGCCTGCATCCCAATCCTCCAGGATAAACTTATATACTGAAAACATATGCAAACACAAAGTAGCAAAAAAAGAAAATATATTATCAGGTGAAATCAAATGAAGATGAAGTGTTTTTTAAAATGCATTTGGTTGTTGCAGGGTCTTATTATACAGCTTGGACTAATGGTGACCTTCCTGCTTCCAACCTCCCCAGTGTTGGGGTTCTAGGCATATGCCACCATACTTGCACTCTGGCTAACTCAGCCTCCCCTGGAGGTCAACCCAGTGCAGCATGTGGTCCTGGGGATTGAACCATCATCCCTGTACTTGCCTAAGCTTGCCTAAGCAGGTGCTTTAGACTGCCAAGTTATCTCACTGGCCCAAGTCATTCTTTTTTAAAATTAATTTTATTGTCATATTTTAGATATACATAAAGATCATATGAATCATAGGAAATGTGCATCTGTGCAGCATATATTTTAAATTATTTTTATTTCCCCCTTTTCTTCAACTCTGTTTCTCCTCCTTGTTTCTTCTTTTTTCTTCTATTATCTTTTTTCTTATTCCTTTCTTCTTTCCCCCTCCCATTCTCTAGAACCTGTTCCCATTTGAACATTTTTTTTTCTATTTCACAATAACTATTATATATTTTGACACTTTTGTGTCTGATTCATTTCACTTAAGAGTATGGTCTCAAGGTAGATCTAATTACCTTGAAATGTCTCAAAATTATCCTTCTTATGTCTGAGTGTTAAAAAAGTTGTATAAAAAAATTCATCTTACTTATCCACTCACCAGCTGATGGGCATTTTGACTGTTCCCAAGGTTTAGTTACTATAAACCATGCTTCCATAAAGAAGGCTTTACCACAGTTGTATGATACATTTGTCTTTTAGGAAGATACCAGGAAGAGGAATAGCTGAATTAAATAGAAACTCATTTTTTAGTTTTCTGAGGAATCTCCATAGTGGTTGTACCAGTTTACACCTCTATCAACAGTGAAGATGTGTTCTTTTTTCCCCCACAGATCCACCAGAATTTCTTCCTGGTTGATTTGTTATTTATTTATTTATATAATTTTTTAAAGAATATAAAGTAGTTAAAAAATTAGAAATGATTCAAGATTTCTTGATAATAACCATTTTTCTGGGGTGAGATGGAATCTGTGTTGTTTTAATTTATATCTCTTGAATGATTGGTAATGTTGAACATGTTTTTGATATATTTATTTGACACTTCTACTTCTCCATCTGAGAAGTACGTATTCATCTTAGGTTTCTGTTTTTGGGTTGGGTCTTTAAGTTTGAGGGGCATTTTATTTGAATTCTTTATACATTCTAGATATTATTCTTTTGTCTGAGAAACAATTAGTAAGTATTTTCCACCACTATGTGGGTTGTCTCTTCATTGGTTGTGGGTTTTTTTGCTGATTGTCTCGGCTACTCATTTCTTGTTGCTGGTACAAATACTTGACACTCAAAGCGAAGGGAGGAAAGGTTTATTTAGGTCACAGTTACTGGAGCCTTCCGTCCACACTCAGCTGGCTCCAAGGCAGACTGGCACATGGTAGAGGGCAGCATTTCATGGCAGTGGAAGGCAGCAAAACAGCAAGAACAAATGGAAAGAGTATTGGCAACAGTGGCAGTAGAGAGCAAGTCTGTCTCTCTGTCTCTGTTATATTATATTCAGGCTATCCATCCCAGGTTGGGTGTAGCATTCACACTCATAATCCCAGCAGTGCTCAGACCCATAATCCCAGCATTGGCCATGACTTATTTATAAACTGTAGAACTGCACCTCAATGACTGCATGAGGCTTTGGGAAGACAACTAGACACAAACCATAACATCCCACTCCTGAACCCCTGAAGACTCATGCACATCCCTTTACGCAAAAGACATTTTAGTCCATCTCTAAGAGTTGCCAAAGTCTGAACGGTTTCAGCACTGCTGAAAAGTTGAAGTCCCAAGTCCCCTCCAAGATCTCAGGCAAACTCTTAGCTCTGAGCCCCTGTGCAAAAGAAAAGTAAAACACTTCCAACATTCAAAGGCACAAAACAAACATTACTATTCCAAAAGGTACACACAGGATACCAAGAACTTGGATCAAAGCAAGTCCAAAGTCCAGAAGAACCAAATTGAAGTTTTGTGGTTTTGTTGTGGACAGCTGAATTAGAAATATTATAGGCAGTCAAACAGGGCCAGGCCCTCAAGGAGACAATATGAAGACATGGTGCCTTTGCAGCTGGGAAGAAACAGACAGTCCCATATGGGCCATGCCTCAAGACAGAAGAGGAAGCCATACAGCTACATACTTCTCTAGGGATAGGTATCAGGGATTTATATTCTAAATAGATATCAATCGTCTTGAAGGAGCCCAAATGAGTCACTATCCAACCCCCAACAGGAAGAGATCCTGTCCTGTATTCATGCCCATTTGCTACATGACTTGTTTCCTTACTTGGTACTGGATTTAATCAATTTTACCTGAGCAATGGTGCTTGTAATCTCATTGATTGACCATAGTTTTATCCCACCTCATGCCCACCTAAACAAGTTCCCATCTTCTCCACCACCTTAGACCTGCCTCACTGCATGATTTTACTCTATAAAAGTCCCTGGAAGAGACAGCTTCCCAGAGATCACCCACTTGGGGTCCCCTTCTGTCCCTGTCTTGGACAGAAACTTTCTTTCCCCCAATAAATATATTCTGCTCATAACTTCTGTTTATTCCTAAAATTCACTCTTCTGTTTTAGAGAACATGAACTTGTCCCAGATACTTTTCAGGTTGGGAATTTCATTTTTCCTCTGTATCATTTGGAGATCATCCACACAATATCATTTTTCCCCCCATGTTAGTTCCATGAGGAATATCCTAAGCAATCTGTGGCAAACTGTGAGCTCCATGTGGCTCTGCTCCTATGGCACTCTTGGTGTGGTCTAAATATTAAACAGAAGCTCCTATGGCTTTTTCTATATTGTCTTTGATCTCTTTTTCCAGAATACTGTAGCATTCAATTAAAGGTCTTTAACTTCCTTTGTTAGATTGATTTTTAATATGTTTGATTGATTTTAATTGATTTTTAATAGTTTTCTTGATGCTATTCTATTCTTTTTTTTCTTTTTGAGACAGGGTCTCACTATGCAGTTCAGGCTGGCCTTAAGCTCACTTTGTAGCTCAGGCTGGTCTTTAACTCACAACAATCCTCCTGCTTCAGCGTCCCGAGTGCTGGGATTACAGGCATGTGCCACTATGCCCAGCTCTTGATGCTATTCTAAAAAGTGTTTTCCTAATTTCCATTTCAGTGAGTTTGCTATTCATGTACAGGAATGCACTGATTGTTAAGCATTGACTTTGTATCCAGCTGTGTTACTGAATTTGGTTATTAAATCTAGGAGTCATTTGGTGAGGCTTTGGGGTGTTTTATGTGGAATATTATGTCATCTGTAAATAATGATAATTTAACTTATTTCTTTCATATCCTTATCCTTTATTTTTTTCTCTTGTCTAATTGCTTGGGTTAATGTTCTTAGAGCTATAGTGAATAAGAAGGATAATAGTGGACATCTTTATATTTTTCCTGATTTTAGAGTGAAAACATTCAGTTTTTGTCCACCTAGAATGATGTCAGTGTTGGTTCATGATATGGCTTTTAACAGATTAAGATAAAGACAATTTAATACATTTTGTCTCTTTCTTTTAATCATTTATTTATTTATTTAGTACATGATCTCTCTAAGCAGCTCAGATTTGTAGTGATCCTCTTGTGTCAGCCTCTCCAGCACTGAGATTACAGGCATATGCCAGCATGCCTGGTTTCAATGTCCAGCACAGCACACCTGGGGCTCCAGGGCTGGAATGACATGTGGTGCTCGGGATTGAACCCAGGTGCTTGAGCTTATCAGCCAGGCCCTAAGACCACTGAGCTATCTTCCAGCCCATTTTTTTAAATCATGAAGGGGTGTTGGACTTTTTCAAACAGTTTTTCTTCATCTACTGAGATGATCATGTGGTTTTTGTATATGGCTCTGTTGATATGGTGTATTACATTTGTCTATATGCACATGCTGTATCATTCCTGTATCTGTGAGATAAATCTTATTTGGTCATATTGTTCATAATCTTGATGATTTGCTGCAATCTGCTTGCTGATATTGAATGTTAGTGAGGATTTTTGTGTGTATGTTGTTCTACATGATTGGCCTGTAGAGCTTTTTTTTTTTTGGTTGGATAATCTCTGGTTTTAGTATCAGGGTGATGCTTGATTCTAAGAATGAATTTGGTAGTATTGCTTCCTTTTTAATTTGATTAAAGAACCTGAGAACTAGAGGCATTACATCTTTATTTATTTAGTTATTTTGGCAATTCAGCAGTGACTATGTCAGAGCTTGCCTTTTCTTTGCAGGTAGATTTTTTAATTATATCTTCAATTTAATTTATACTGTCTCATTTAGAGATTTTATGTCTTCTTGATTAAACTTTGGTAGTTCATATGTTTTTAGGATTTTGTCCATTTGTTCTGCATTTTCCAATTCATTAGAATAAATGTTCTTAAAGTAGGTATAGATAATCTTTTAGATTTCTGTAGGATCTATTGTGATTTCATCTTTTTAATTCTAAATTGTTTAGATTTTAAACTTTCTTTGTTTCGATAAGGTTGGCTAAGAGTTTTTTTTCAGTGCTGGGGACTGAACTCAGAACCTTTTGCTTCCCAGGAAAGCACTTATTCTACTGAGTTATCTCTTTAGCCCCTTGTCAATTTTATTTAGTCTTTAAAGAACAGACTCTTCAATTCACTGAGTCTTTGTATTTTTTTTCTTAGGCTCAGTTGCATTAATATTTGCTTTGAGTTTTATAATTTCCTTCTTTGTATGAGTTTTGGGGTTTATTAGCTTTGCTCTTTTTTTTCCTAGAACCTTGATATTCAGCATTAGATTGTTTATTTGTACTAACTCTATTTTTATCATATGGGAATTCAGCACTATGAATTTCTCTTATAAGATTGGTTACATTGGGTCCTGTAATTCTGTTATGTTATATTAACATTGCCTATTATCGTAAAAAACTATCTAATTTGTTCTTTAATTTTATTTGTGACCCATTGGCTGTTCAGGAAGGCACTATGCAATTTCCATGCACTTGTTAAGAAGTTGTGGTTTCTTTTGTCACTGATTTCCAATTTTATTGCACTATGGTCTGATAATATGCTTGAGATAATTTCAATCCCTTTGCATTTACTTAAGTATATTCTATGAGCATGTATATGTTATATTTTGGAGAACATTCCATGTAAAGTTGAGGAGAACATGCATTCTGATGCTGTGGGGTAGAACACTCTGTAGACACCTGCTAAGTCCATTTGTTCAAAAGTTTGGTTCAGTTTTAATATTTCATTGTTGGGTCCGGGGAAATAGCTCAGTAGAATAAGCACTTGTCTAGGTCCTGAGTTCAATCCCTGGTACTGCAAAACAACAAAAAAAAATTCATTGTTGACTTTGTTGTCTACTTGATCCTTTTGGTGACAGTGGGGTACTGAGATCCCCAGTACAATTGTGTTAGCATTTATTTGATTTGTTATGTCTGATAATATTTGTTTTATATAGTTAGTTACACTGGAATTTGTTGTAGATATATTTATGATTATTTTTGATTGTTCTGTTTACAAAGATATAGTGATCCATTTTATCTGAATTAATCAGTGGCTTGAAATCCACTTTGTCTGCAAATAGAATACCTCCCCCTGCTTCTTTCCAGGTTCCTGTTGCATAGAGTATTGCTTTCCATCCTTTGACTTTCCATTATGAATTTGTTTTTGAACTAAATGTATTTCTTGTATAATGTATATTATTATTGGATAAGAAGCAAGCTTCTTTATCCACTTTCCCAGTCTGATTTTTTTATTAGTGAATTGAGGCCATGAAGATGCATGATTATAACTGATATATATGGACTTACGTACTTCTCACATTTTTTTACTGTTGGCTTCTCCTTTTTCTCCCTCTGTTTAATTGCTTGCCTTGCCTGGTGAATTCACTCTGTTGGGGTTCATGGCATTGTAGTCTTTGTTATTTCTTTCTAGAATGTGTGTGTGTGTATATATATATATATATATATATATATATATATATATATATGTAATTTTGTCGTTTCTTTTGTCATTGATTTCCAATTTTACTGCACTATGGTCTGATAATATTCATGAGATAATTTCAATCCCTTTGCATTCACTTAAGTATATTTTATGAGCATGTATGTGGTATATATATATATATATATATATATATATATACACACACACACATATATATATATAGTATTTAGGACAGGATCAACAGGGTTTACAGGGTCTCACTGCATAGAATGGACTTCTAGTGATCCTCCTGTTTATAGCTTCACAAGTTCTGGGATTACAGGCACACACCACCACATCAACTCTCAAAAAGGTGGTTTCTTTTCTTTCTTTTCTTTTTTGTGGTACCAGGGATTGAACTTGGGACCCTGCACTTGCCAGGCAGGAGCTTATTCTATTGAGCTGTCTCCCCAACCATTCAAAACATTTTAGAATGCTGATTTAGTGTTCACAAATTTCATCAGCTGTTCTTTCTCATGGAAGTATCTTATTTCTCCATCAATTTTGAAAGACAGTTTTGCAGAGTACATCAATCTGAGTTGGAAGTTGCTTTCTTTTAGGGCTTGAAATACTTCCCTCCTTTTTCTCCTTAACTTAAATGTTGGAGTTGAGAATTTGGCTATAATTCTGATGGTATTTCCCTTATGTGTGATCTTTTTCTCTAACAGATTTTAATGTTCTGTTCTTGTGTTGCATTTTTGGAATCATAAATTTGACATGTGTTGGTGAAGATCTTTTTGATTTTGGCAGACTGGCATTCTATGCCTTACTTACCTGTATGTCAAATTGTTTTATCATGCTCGAGAAGCTTTCTGCTATTACTTTGAAAAGCTACTTTATTTTTTTTTATTAGTGAATTGTTAGTCATTTGTGTTATCCTATTTTTTCACTGATCGATCCTGTGTTATTCTTTTTTTTTTTTTTTTTTTTTTTTTTTTTTTTTTTTTTTTTTTTTTTTTTTTTTTTTTTTTTTTTTTTTTTTTTTTTTTTTTTTTTTTTTTTTTTTTTTTTTTTTTTTTTTTTTTTTTTTTTTTTTTTTTTTTTTTTTTTTTTTTTTTTTTTTTTTTTTTTTTTTTTTTT
>PVKA01034793.1:0-11374 GCA_004027165.1 Ctenomys sociabilis | reverse complement strand
CTCATTGCCCTTGATATTTTTAAGAAATCATTCCATGATCATTTTAACTGCAATCTTATCTTCTATATATGATATTCTTTCTTCATTTTGGCTGATTCTACTTCATTATTTTAATAGAAATTTTAATTTTTTGTACATCCGCTTGAATCCATTTCATGGATTCCGTTTATTTTCTGTGCTGGGTGTTCATAGTTCCTGTCATTGTCCTAAGCTCCTTTTTTTTGTAGTCTATATTAACTCCAAGTTCACTAATCATGTACTTCATTATAGTTATCATCTTTGTAGCTATTGGAGAGATCATTTCTGATATGATTCTTTTCTAGAACCTCAAACATCTGTGTTATTACTTCCACGGTTATCATTCCACAGAGCTGAGGTGTGTGTCTTGGGGAATTTTCTACCTCATTTCCTCCTCAGTTTGCTCTAGGTGAGCTGGAAATCTGGGACTGCATCTTGTTTCTGTATGTTCTTATTTTCTATTCATTTTTAGTTTAATTCCTGCATAGATGCTTGTAAACTGAGTTTGGATGTGGATTTATTGCTAGTGACCCCTTATGCAATGACTACTTCTCAGAGACGTCTTCCACATGTAGCAGGCATTTTTTGGTTTGAGTCTATTGTGAGATCTTACATCTTCAAACAGCTATCATAAATTAGTTGGTGAAAATATTTAAAAAAGAAGCAAAAAAACAAAGAAGCTTTCCTTCTTCATTTATAAAACACCCTTTGATGTGATAATGCTTTTTCATACCTCTGGATATTCTAAAGCTGAGAAAAGAGCAGGAATCTTTTGTTGTGTTGACCTAAGGAACTGGGTGACCTAAGGAACTCTTAGGAGACTGGAGAACTTGAATGTGTGGCAAATTTGGTTGATAATTTTGTGTTTAGGCTATTTATATGTCTTTGTGTTGTAATGGCTGAAAAGTTAAAATATATTTCCATTGCAGCTGAGGCTCTAAAAAACAAAAGCTTATATACTAATAGTAGCCCACACTCAAGAAATATTTAAAGCAAGGAAATGGTGGTAGCCACTTTTCATTTTCTGGATGGAACTTCTGTACTCTGTTCCTAACTTCCACATTTCCAGTGGCATCACCCTAGATTTGGATAGTCTAGATTTTATTAGAGCTTTGTATGCATTTGATTCCCAATATTAAATTCTCATCTGTTAAGAATACTGAGTATGTTTTTTTGCCTAAATGTTGGCTGATGGGAATTTGGATTGGTCATTTGGCCAGAATTTATTTGTAGTTAGAGATATTTTTCCATTACTGGAAAATAGGATACTAATAATCAGTGGTATGCAAGTAAAAGAGTTCCTAAAATTTATCATCTGGCAACTTCAGGCAGGTGTTTATTTGGACACTCTCATGCTAGGAATGAAAATTTCAGAAAGACTACAAATGGTATAGCTACAATCCTCAGAAGAAAATATCTTATCTCTTGAAGCTGTAGGACGGATATGGATGAAATATGGTCTCCTGGCAGTTAACTTGCAATCTAAGTTGAATACACAGCTCTATTATGTGTTACTTTGATCCCAAAATTGACTAATTGGCCAAGCTTTGTATTCTAGAATTCTAAGAATTTTCAGGTGGCCATTAGCTGCTATTTTAGCACTTGGGCATGAGGGCTTGGTAATTTTTCCCTTGATGTTATCGAGGGATATGAAGTTTGTCAAGGATTGAATATTTGTGTCCTTTAAATATTCTTATATTAAATCCCTAATTTCAATTTGCAGATGTGATCTTTAAGAAACTAATGAGGTTATATGAGGTCGTAAGGATAGGAGTCTGATACAATATGTTTAATGTTCTTATAAGAATACAGTTGCTGGGCTGGAGAGATGACTCAGTAGAATAAGCGCTTCCCTGGCAAGTGTAAGGGCCTGAGTTCAATCTCCAGTTCTTCCAAAAACAAAAACAAACAAACAAACAAACAAACAAGACAGATATCTTTGTCTTTCTCTAACAGCTTATACTAGGAAGTGTTCTAATGAGGACACAGTGCAAATACAACTATATACAAGGAGAACCATACCAGAAATTTACCATATTGGCAACCTGAATTTGAATGTTTAGCTTCTAGATTTTGAGAAAACAAACTTCTGACATTGAGGCAACAAATTCAATGCTATTTGTTATGGTAGTCTAAGTTTACTAACACAATGACATCCCCCAGGACTGCAGCACCATAATGGGATAGGCCAATGGTCTTAAATACTAGTGTAATGTTTCACTGAAGTTATAAATGTGTTTGACTATAACTCTCTTCTGCATAAGTTTATAGAAAGTCATCCTACTTTAGCAACTTAGCCTTGGGCAACCTAATTCCTATGTTTTACTTGGTTGATTAATACCTGAACTCAGTGCTGGTAAACACCAGCTAAATTTGGGTTGCCTATAACCCATACAAGAAGAAAAGCAAAGACTTGGAATGATGACAGTATTGGAATACATTATTACCTGGCTTTCTCTTCTTAACTGTATCTTCTCAAAGGGTTTAAGGAAGTTCCTTTTCCAATAAAGTTGAGAAATGAGTTGGAAAAGGCAATGATATTCTTAAAAAGTACATTAATAGATTTATCAGTTTTGGGGGTTGTCATAACAAAATTCTACACACTACATGGCTTAAACAACAGAAATCTATTTTCTCACAGTTCCGGAGATGACAGGTTTAGGAACAATGTGTTTGGTTCTTCTGAGGGCTGTTATTGGCTATGGATGGCCATTTCACTTTTCCTCATGTAGTCTTTTCTCTGTGCTTGGACATTCAAGTTCTTCATTTCAGGGCATCTGTCAGGTTGTATTAGGGCTCATCCTGATAGACTCATTTATCATTCATCATTCCATAAAGGCTTTCCTCCAAAAATAGTTGGAAGCTGGGATTTTTTAGGGACACAATCCCTGTATAGAACCAGACTTCTTTTATACACATGAACAAAGATGAAGAATGCAGTTATTTATATCTATGTTTTAAATAGATGTCATTGAATCCCAGAGGGTTAGAAATCAAGTGATAATTGCCAGAAGCAAGGAGTTCTTTGTTAATCTAGCTCCAAACTGAATAAGGATAATAATCAAAATGTTCTGACTGCTAAGATTTTTGTGGGGTCTGATTGTAGCTCCCATGTTGAATCAAATGAATGGGCAGTTGGGATCCTGTTTGAGCTTTAGATCTAAAACAAATGTAAGAGAATCTTTAGATTTGCTGACCGCAGGGAACATAGTATAAAATCAAGGCCTCTTTCTGAACCCCAGATGTCAGAGAAGTCTCATAGCCACAGGCTCTTGCTTCAAGAGGTGGCTCCATTCTTTTGAAGAAGTACTTGTGATACTCTTCTAAGTGTTCAACTTTTTCCCTAGTCTTTCCTGAGTGAGCGTACTTATTACAAGTCTAGGTTACCCTTCTGGTTCTGCCACAGGCATTTACTTCATCACCCTGCCCCATAGCATATTGGTCCTTATTAATGACATTGAGTTGACTGCGTCTGATGAACAGAAAGCTATTCTATATTAGTATTTCTCAAACAAGCCTGGATTTAAAATTTTCATTTCTAATTGATTCAGACTAACAAATTTATAAATTACATTAAAATAATTAGTTAAATAATTATAGAAATAATTCCATAATTACATAAGTAATAATTATTAAGAACAAACTAAAATTCCCTGAAAAAATAAATCTAATTATTTTGATTCCTTGTAGTTATTATAAACATTTCCACAGAGCAACATGATTATGTGGACCACATTTGAGTCAGCTATAATCTTACAACATCTATATTGGCAGAATTTGAGTGAAAATCTATAAACTTAGGGGTTTGTTGCTTTATGGAAAGTTCTGGAAATTTAGTGATATTTTACATGTTAGGATAGACCCATTGAAGGCAGAAGATAAATTGATAATGTGTTTTAATTCCTACCACACCCTGTATTTGGTACAGGGTTTCACTATGCAGCTTGGACTCATAGTGACCCTCTGGTTTTCAGCCTCCCCAGCACTGGGATTATAGGTGTGTGTCCCCATGCTGGTCTCGATGGCCAGCTCAATGTGCACAGGGGCAGGGCTGGTGTGGTATGTGGTGGCAGGGATTGAACCTTGGTCCTTGCACTTGCATGAGCAGGCACTTAGTCCCCTGAGCTATCTTGCCAGCCCCATATTTCTTATTCTGGTTTTCTGCTATGACCAAAGTATCTCATTAGTTTTGAATGTGGTGGAAAGCAAGAAAAAATTCTTTAGCTGCTCCAGACAAAAATACAAGCAGCTTCTTCAGCATTTTTTTTTAACTCAGTATTGTAATTTAATAGTTCAAGGGTTCTAAATAATAGAAGATTCTGTAGAGAATCATCTTTAGTCCCTAAGCCTTTTGAAGAAATCTGTGCCTTCTGAATCAGTTGAGGTTATTCAGAGAAATGGAGCAATTAGTATTCATGGTGGATGATAGACTTAATTCAAGGAACTAGCCTCCCAGCTGTGGGAGTGGGCATGTCTGAAATGCACAGGGCTGCCCCATAGGTTGGAGACTGACAGAAGCCAGCGGATGCTGCAAGCCTGCACAAAATTCTTTCAGAAACCTCAGCTTTGCTGCTAATTAAAAAAAATTAACCTAATTGAATGAATCTCACCCAACATTATCAATGAGACTCTCCTTTACTTAAGGTTGATTGATCATAGTTGTTCACTACATTTCTAAAATTCTTTCCTGCCAGCATCTATGTCAGTATTTGATTAAGTCACCTGGGTACTATTCTGCAAATAAAAAGTAACCATCAGATTTTCTCTTTCAAATAACTGGTTTTGTTTTGTGAATCAATTTCTAGCTGACTACTCAGATGGATGGATACTGATCAAGGGAGACAAGTGAAATCAAGGGAGACAATATCACCACTGTATCATGTGAAATTTCTATATTTACATAGATTTTATCAAACCAAAGTTAATTAATTGGGCCTTTTTCACCTAAAAGATATCTCAGGAAATCTGAACTTGGATGGTATAGAAGTCTCAGTATGGATTAATGTCTCCACCAGAGAACACAAGAAATGACTTCATGTCACCTAGATTTTCAGCTAAGTCACTTGGTTATGTTGGATTATCTTGCCATCAAAGTGAAGCAAAGCAGGGCAGGGTGGGGAGGGTTGGGGTGGGATAGGGCGGGGCAGGGCTATGCTGTTTTGTGATTGATTCTAACTCTAGGTGTGCCTCCAGTGACTTAAATGTATAAAAGTATAAAAATGCAGTATACATCATGAGCCCATAATATTAAGCTGAGCTGTAAATGGATATGGTCTACAATTTCTTTGAATAACTCACTATGGTTGCAGAATGCTGGACTGTGTTGGATTGTGGTGTCGAGTTCAAGAACCTAAGGTAGTTGAATGTCAATGGAGTGCCCACTTTTGACAGGTGTAGACAAAGGAAGGGTTGTAGAAAGAAAAAATCAGGCTGTGTGAGTATAGACAGTACAGTTGAGATAGATAACACTGTGCTTCTACATAATTCTATGAGAGGCAAGATCTGCACTAAAGGTGGTTGGACAGGATATTATGTCGGCTTTTAGTGCTATGGTCATCCACTAGGTAAATAATTATTGAATTTTTGATATAATTTCAGCTATAAAAAACCTATAAATATAATATCATGTATGCACCTTGTACAATACCAAAACGTTATGAAAACAGTTTGCTATGTATTAATTCATCGACTCTGTATGGTTAAGGTGTTTTGAAACTGTCTGATTGACATTTGTATTTTAATAAAATAAAAATAAATGGAAAAAAAAACTAATGAAAAATTGTCAAAATTCCCTTAATCACTGATACATCTCAAGATTAGAAAAAAAAGCACATAGTAGCTAAGATCTTTAAATGATCTTAATGTGTATTTGGACAAGGCAGCTGTCAATTCTGGTCTGTCTCTCTCTCTCTCTATCATGTGTTTCTCACAACTTTTATATTAGTTTACTTTAAGCATGTTGGTTGCAATTTGAATTCATAGTTTAGTCATTTGGGGAGAGGATATCAGTATTAGACTGTGACTGAATTGTAACAGGAAGAAACATCCCAGAGATAGAGGTAAATACAATGACTGATATTTAGTTTCCTGTGTGTGTGTTTATTTTTTAAAACATTTGATATAGGGTCTCACTATGCAGTTCAGACTCATAGCAATCATCCTGTTTCAGCCTCCCCAGTGCTGGGATTACAACATATAGGTTGCAGGCTGGTTCTGGAGCTGGCATGGTATGCGATACCTGGGATTGAACTTGGAAACTTGCACTTGCCAGATAGGTGCTTGTGCCACTAAGTTATCTTGCCAGCCTCTCTCTTGTGTTTCTGTGAAGAATCTTTGCATTGCAATAGGTGTGTAGATATCAATTTTAATATTGTTATTTGTAATTTATCTTTCGTATCAACTGTTGTATATACATGGCTTTGAGAAGCCAGAGAGTATACATGCTAGCTGGGTATCATTCCCAATTCTTGTCTGCTGATTAGGGGATAGAAAGCTTAGAATTATACTTTTCCAGACTTTCTTGCTTCTAGAACTCAAGATAGAAGTAAGAAAACATTAACTTGGACTGTGAATGAGAGGCAGACGGCTTCTTCCTGCTTTGCAGGTGGAACATCTGTGGAGACCCACAGCGGGGACAGGCAGGTGCAAGCTGCAGCCGTCGCTCACTGGCTCACTCCTGGGATCTGGAAGGAGAGTAGGGGCAGCATGGTTGCTCTTCACTCCAGAGCATAGCTAGGAACCTCATCAACGTCCCAAAGCAGTTGTAGTAGGACAGCAGCTTCCTGATCATTGACCAAGTTAGGGATCCAGAAGTTAACTCTTGGTTCATACAAGCCTTTCATCCTGCTGGAGGTTTTGTGAGCATTTGTTTTGTTGCATAAAGTCTCTTCTGTGTAAATCCTAAGCTAATTTCAACTTGGTGCATAGAAACCCATGGATATGAAAGTATTTCTGGAACTATGCTGTTGTTAACATCTTAAGATTTCAGAGAAGTACTAGTGAAGCTTTTAGCTTCCTTTCTTCTCTCTACTTTACCTCAAAAATCTAAACAAAAAGGTTACAAATAGAGATCCAAACCTACTGCCATTATTCTCTTTGAAGATGCCACAAGGAGATTTTTATTAAAACTTTATGTTTTTCAGAAGATAAAGGGGATTCAGCTTGAGACAGCAAGGTATAGAGGAAATAATAATGACTACAAGCTCTGAATTTTGAATACTTAATATATTCTAGGCATTGTGGCAAGCACTTTGTAGGCATAGCGATTCAATCCAGTAAGTTATTGAATTGCTCTCATTTTGTAGGTATAGGAACTGATGCATGAAATCATAGCTGAGTGGTATGAAGCCTCTCATTCGGAGCCCAGTCCCAGAGCCCATATACAGTACTGTTTTAACATTGTAATATGGGAGGTCCATTTGTACCTCAAACAGCAAATTATTCATTCACTCTTTACTAAATCTTCCTCTTGCACAGTTGAGATTCTAACATTCTTTTGGAGTTGGGCATTAGAATCCAACAAGCTAAGTTGATTGAAAACAGTTTGTAGGTAAGAAGAGAAATTACAATGCTATCAATGTTATTGCCATTATACAACTATTGAGTTGATTATATTTTCTCCTTAGTCAAACGAGAGAGGTGATGACTTAGGGTCTAGAAACACTTGGAAGAAGAGAAGGATCCTCAAAGAGGAGCTGGATCTCCAAATGGGTGCCTCAGAGCAGTAAGAACTTTTATCTATTTGATAATTTGGGTATTGCTGCCCCTGAATGTCAGAATTGGACTTCATTGTGCCCTCCCTCCCTATTCACCTCTTTGTCCTTCTCTGGGCAAGAGTTCGGCTGGTTGTTCTCCATGTAACTCAGAGTCAGCATGAACTAGAGCCAGGTCTTGGTGGCACCAAATGATTGTACCCTTTATGATTGTTTTCCAAAGCCACAAACCATCCTTTCATTTTTTCTGGCACTGTGCTGCCTGTTCATGTGGCTTCTGGTTTCCTGAGTTCTCTTCTAATACCATGGATTGCTGTCTCTCCTTAGAAATGAAGATGTTTTTAAATATTTATTTTTCATTTTGAATGAGCCTACCTCTACAGTCCGAATGGTAATGGAAGTAGGTAAAGTGGCTTAAAGAACACTCCTGCTCTCTTGTGCATAGAACGTAATTTAAGTGGGCTTGAATCCTTGGAGAAGAGAGAAAGTGTCAGCAGCTCTCTTCCAGGGTATTAAATGTTCACAAGCTCTGGCTGCGCTCCTTTTTTTCTGTGAAGCATGACATTTGTGTTTCTGGAATGGTTAATATTTCAGATTCCTGGCTTTTAAAATTATAGCAGAGAATGGCACAGTTCATAGGTTTGTGGAAAAACAGAAGTTTTTGAGGCTTAAATTGTCTAATATGACAATCTGTGTGATGCCAAAATTCAGTTACAAAAGATTTCTGGCAACTCTGTTTTGCTGTCCTATTTCTGGTCTGGCAACTGAATACCAATCACAAAATCTTCATGGTTGAAAAAAAAATACAACATAAACATTTGGATGCCATTTCAATCTGTGCACAAATAGCCCTCTTTTTGGCTTGAATAGCCCTAGTTTATATTTACTATTTTAATAGAGCTATAGTTTCCATCAGTTCCTCAATCTAGTCCTTTTGTGTGCATGGGTTGAACTAAAACTTTGTCAGTGACTAATTCCTTTGTGGTTCTCTTTTCTGTGAACCTGGACCAAATAAATCCACAAAGATAATAGTATGTTGGTAAGACCCAGTGATTTGTTTTTGAAGTTTGGGACACTATTAACCTATTTTTCTGGATATTATTTTCTCATTTATAGTCAGGTCACTTGTGAAAGTGAGGTGAAGAAAGACAATATGATGTTACTGCTTTAATTTTTCTCTACTAGGTGATTTTATTTTAAATGAATCGTGATCCAATGGAGAGGTAGGTCTTGATGGCACTATGCAATTAGAACCATTTCATACTTTGTGTTGAAAGAGATGACAACAGCAGTGAATGAATGGAAAGGTCATATGATTCTAGGGTCTCACTATGTAGCATGGGCTCACTACGCAGCTCAGGTCAACCTTGAATTCACTGTAATCCTCCTTCTTTAGCTTTTAAGTGCTGGGGTTACAGGCATAAGCCATCTTACCTAGGAAGAGTAACTGGGGGAAAGCAGGTGATATTCTTCAGCCTTTACATGATCACTGCATGAATTCATAATGTTCTAAATAGGAAACAGGTTCTGTTGTTGGTGGATGAGCAGGTGAAATGGAAACTAGAAGTTGGCACAGACAGTGAGTGAAGAGAACATTTCTTGTTTGTATCAATAACTTGAGGCAAAATCCTGGATGTGGGTGATGAGGGATGAAATTAAATCTGGATGTGACGTGCTGGAAGGCAGTGAAGAAAAGGGTAGGATGGGTGAGGATCAGTTGGTGATGTAAAGACAGTAGTGTAGAACTCTTGCACAGTGTAGCATACATGTGTGTGTTTTGGTGGAGGGGATCGACGTGGGACCTGTCGCCTACTGAGGTCCCCCTCTGAAACTGAGCTGTACCCTCAGACTTGTAGGAAATTTAATTGTGTTGTGAAATAAGAGTAGCAGATTCTTGTGATCTCTATGTTTGCTTTATAGTAGTGGATTTTGAGCTAATGTTTTTTCAATATGTGTGTCAAACACTAAGGCTTCGTCCCTTTGTTAAATTTACAGGGCAAATGTCAAGTAATCTGAAAGTTCTCAACATCCCTGTGGGAATGAGGGATGATAGAGGGAACAGGCCACAGAAATTGTTTCAGCCAAAGAAATGATCTTTTTTCCCCTGAGTCAACTTGAATTCATTTTGTGCATGTTAGGAAGTTGAGGTGATAAGGTTTGCAAAGTGTTCTTTCTGCTCTCTTTTAATTTTCATATGTTTTTTTTTGGCACTGTTTAGGGTAGGGTCACATGTTATTCATTGTATTGGGTTTCTGATAAAATGAAAATTAAAAAACCCTTATTTTAACTTACTGCTGTACCAATATGTAACATATTCACAAATGTTATTTCCTTAACATTTTTCTAGTTCTTTCAGTATGTTTTTTAACCTCACGGTCAATTTTTACCTCATTTAAATCAAGCACTATTCCACTCACAGTGCTCTATCTTTTATTCTGGCTTATCACTTAATTGTGGCTCATAAGTGTTGGATTAATTTTGGTATTGACTTGCTAATTCATAATTCCTGTCTATTACACAGATTTGGAGAAAAGGAAGTACCAATGACACATGTCTATAATTGCAATAACAAAAAGATCCACTTGGAAATTTTAAGTTATATTTACTTTTATTTCTTTTTTAAAATTTTCTTTTTTAAAAATTAATTTTTTTTGGCTAAAATATTAGATCTTTAGGTGTCTTGGCTTTTTTCTTTTAATTTGGATTACTCCTTAGTGGTGTATGCTAGATTATATCATCCACTGTATTTAACTTCCCTTTGCTGTTGACATGATGCTTTGTCCTCACTTCTGCATGTGAGGTGAGTTTAAAGAGATCACTTGAGCAAGTTTTCACTACTTTAAAAAAATCAGTCTTTTTAAAATCTTTTTAAAAAATGCTTTAAAGAGAGTATAGTAATAATTGATATGACATTAGAAATGGCACACATTTAGAAGACCAAGATGATGGGTATTGAAGCCTGGCTTTTGCACTACACAATGCTGTCCTCAATGTAGTTGCTTAGATTGCAACTATGAGCACACAGTTAGTCAAGGTGAAAATTCTACACATTAATTGCTATTTTCAAAAGACTGATGGATATTTTTAGCATGATAGCCTCAATCATTCTGTATATATACTTGCATATTTTCCCCCATACCTTTTTGTCCGTGTTTTCTCCTTTCTTTCCCCTTAGAACAAAAATTTAAGATTTCTTGAAAGCAAGCGTAATATTCAATCACATGTCCAATCTTACATGATTATTATTTTTTAATTCTTTTTATTTTATTTTATTTTTTATAATTTTCTTTTATGTTGAAGAGTGAAAACAAGAGCAAGAAAAATAAAAGCAGAGACTGAAACTGGGTTACATATAACAATATATACATTATAGACTTTCAAAACAAGAATATCTGATTAACAGTGATTGTTTTTATCTTCAAATCTGTTGCTCAGACTAACAGATATAGCTACATATGGGACATGTGATTGAATATTACCACATGCTTACAAGAAATCTTAAATTTTTGTTCTTATCTCTCATTTTCTTTTATTACCCCTTTTCGTATCAGTTTTTATTTTAATTTTTTCATAGATTGCAAATTGAAAATAAATTATTTACAAACATAAATGAATATAACAATAAAAATTATCCAAAATAAAAA
>PVKA01034792.1:0-23161 GCA_004027165.1 Ctenomys sociabilis | reverse complement strand
AGGAATCCTATGATGACTATGAAAGATGAAAAATGAAATCACAAAATCTCAGGAAGAGCTTTAAAGAGGGGAAAAGGATCAAAAGTGGAAAAGAGGTTTAAAAACTGCAAAACAAACAGAAACACTGAACAAAGTGGAACAGTAAATAAAATGCAAATCTTGATCATCAGCAAACAATGAAAAAGATTAAAATAACATTCAAAAAAGTTCCTCCATTGTCTCAACTACTAGAAACTCCTGATAGGTTTAAAGGAAAACACACTTCAAGTGAACAGGCAGAAAAAATAACAGTGTCCCAAAAAGTCAAAGGTTGTAAAGGTGCTAGGCAAAGCAGACTTTAAACCCAGAGTCACTGCAAATGCAAAAGAACTAATTCAACAGAAATATAAATAAAAAGTATAAATAGACAGTTGTCCAACAGCAGAGCATGTACAGATATTGATGGATCTGAAGACAGACACTAACAGAAACATGATAGTAATCAGGGCCTTCAAGCCCCACTTATAACAATAGAAAGAAATCTAAAATTAATTTTAAAAGAAATGGTTGGCCTGAAAATTTACAAGCCAAGTGTCTGTAAGAAACACATACAGGACTTTCTGCCCAGCAGCAAAATAATCATGTCCTTAGTTCCCCAGAATATCCTCCAAAGGATCTCATGGGAGGCTCCAGAAGGTCTTACCAAAACGAAGACCAGAGTCAGTCTCAGCATCTTCCCCATGAATGAGGGAATGAAATTAGAAACGGTAACAGAAATAAAGCTGGAAAATCGATCAGTATGTGGAAACAGAACAGCATGCACTCTTGAACTGGGCTGAAGAGGAAATCAAAAGGTTATCTAATACATGCCTCAACTCAAACCATCTTGAAATCCTAACACTCCAAGATTTTGTGGGATACAACGAAACAATACAAGAAGAAAGCATAGTAATAAAAAACAACACTGAAAGAGAAAAAAGGTATCAGCCTAATGTTATACCTCAGAGCACTAGAAAGAGGAGAACAAATTCAGATCAGATTTAGAGGAAGGAAGAAAATAGTAGATCAGGGCAGAACACACCAGATGGAAAATACAAGACAGGGGCTGGGAGATAGCCAGCGGTCTAAGCATCTGCCTGGCAAGCACAAGGCCCTGGGTTTGATCCCCAGCACCGCATGCCATGCGAGTCCCAGAACCCAGGAGGGCTGTGCTGGCCACCAAAACCGGGCATGATGGCACTCGCCTGTAATTCCAGTGCTGGGGAGGCTGAGACAGGAGGATTGCTATGAGTCTGAGCCACATAGCAAGACCCTGTACCAAACAGATAAATAACACAATAGGAAAAAAATCTAAAACTGAGATCCTTTATGAAAAAAACTAAAAATTGACAAACCCTTGACTAAACTAAGAAAGATGCAAGTAAATAAAATCAGAAATTAACAGTAAGGCATAATAGATGCTTCAAACACTACAATCAATGCCTCAAAAATTTTTAAAAACTATGACACTTTTATGAAAAATCATATACTAACAAACTGGATTACCTTAAATGAATGGGTAAATTAGTAGAGATACCCAAGCTGTTGAAACTGAACCAAGAAGAAACTGAAAGGACAAATGACCAATAGCAAATAAGGACATTATAAGTGAAATCTCCCAACCAATCAAAAGCACAGGCGCCTTCATGAGTGAATGCTGCCAAGCACACAAGAAACTAATACCCATACTTCATGACGTCTTCAATGAATAGGAGGAGTAAAGCCAGCAAAATTGTTGGATAAAGCCACTTACCTTGATAGCAAAACTAAAGACCCTACATAAAAAGGAAATTGTGAGATCAAAAATCAATAAAAGACTGGCAAACTGTCACCATGCGGATGTGCATGTCTCCCCAGAGCGATGTGTGCTCAGGGGCTGGGCTTGTGCAAGGCAGCTGGACTGCGAGTGTGCTTCTGCTGACCTGGGGGTAGGAGGTGGGCCCAGGAGGTGCAGGTAGGTTGCTGAGTTGTAGTTGAAGGGCACAGCACCCTCCCTGGCATCTCCCTGTCCTGTCCACTTCTTGTCCACTGTGATGTGAGTAGCTTTCCTCCAACGCAAGCCCGTCTGTCATGCCACTTCTGCCCTGAACTGAGCCAACTAGGGACTGTGGCCATGAGCCCTCTCTTTCAAGGTTTAGACAGGAACTGGGTCTCAGTGACAAGAAAAGTAACCAAGTTTTCATTGCTAAGAGGAAGACTGATGCTATGACCCGACCATGGCATTTAGAGCTCTTTGACCCTGACTCATAGGAGTGTGGAAGGGCTTGGGCACGCCAGCCACAGAATCCACAGTTGCTGTTCACAGAGCTTGAGGGGGATAGTGGACACGTTTTGAAATACAAAACTCCTGACACAAATGCAGACATAAATTTAGGCTCAGGAGGTCCCAGTTAGGACGAGGGCTTCATTGGCAGTCGGACTCCAGGACATGTGTGTTATGCTTTGGTAGAAAATTTGCCTATGTTTTTGTTCTTCTCCAGAGAACTGAGGGAGAGAGCGTTTAAGGGTGGTCACCTAATCTGCCAGAATAAATCTCAAGAGATTCCAACATTCAAGCTGTAGCGTTCGTACTGTTTGCTCATTTCAAGGAGATTTGTGTTGAACACTGGGACCAAGATCTCATTCCCCAGAAAAGAAGCACAGTTAGAGCAGAGGGGGTCTGGGTGTTAAGATTGTCATTAAAAAGAAGCCATGCACTTTGTGCAGGGCAAGAGGAATGACGCCTCGAAGGCATCTCAGAAGCCCTAAGGCCTCGGCCTTTGCAGAGCCAAGAGCACAAAAGTGAAAGACTTTGCTTAGAGGAAAGAGTCCCAGGCCATCTTGCTCAAAAGTCTCCTAGGGAGTTGGCTTCCGGGGTTCAGTTCAGAGTGGCCAGCTGACTCGGGGACCCTTCAGCCATGATCTGAGGGGCCCCGCTAACCCTCCAGCCGGAGGCAGAGCTTAATGCGGTTCATGCTGTGCTGGTATTACAGGCGTCCAGAATTCAAGAGCTGTGAAGGTTGGGAAACCTGGGGATAGCCCTCAACTTGGCAGTTGCTTTTCCTCATTGTGATGATTAATCATGCCTTGACTGTCAAGTCGATGGGCTCGAGAGCTCTCTGGAGGGTGAGCAAGCATGCTTCCGGGTGTGGGTCACGGAAGCCTGAGTGAAGGTGGGAGGTGAGATCATGCTCGCAGGTCCTGAGATTCTTGGGTTGGCTCTAGGTTGCCCCTTCAGAGAGCAGGCCTAGGCCCGACAGCCCCTAGTTGGTGCTGGTTAAAGGTGCTTGAGCCCAGGAGCTTTCCTAGGAAGCAATAGAAACATATACTAAGCTTTAACAAGAGCCTTCCAATTACGAAAGGCCACAGAATCCTGGGTGGGGAAGGGCAGACCTCCTCCTGCCTCCTGCGTGAGAACTTCTTTTTCCGTAGGTTGAAACTGCTGCAGCAGCCCAGGAAGCATCCCAACACGAGGCGGCGACTTGGAGGCCCATCGTGAATGCGGGCCCCAGGGCTGAGCATGAGAGCCGCACCACAGGGCAGGAAGTTCCATCTGGACTTTGGCCTTTGCATTTCGGCCATGTCCCCTCCTCCCTGCCCCAGGTCGAGATCTCTGGGCTCATGAATCTCTCCCAGTGGTCCCTCCGGCTGTTCGAATGTTTATAGTAGGTGGGCATCACTGACCCTCCTGGTTCTGGCCCCTTGTCTGGACATAGGGCAAAGGCAGCTGTTCACAGGGTCTAGGATGTCTCTCTCTGCCCAGTTACCACACAGCCCCCAGGGCCACCTTCTGGGGCAGAGACTCTCAGTCCTGCGGAAAGGCAAGGTGCACTCAGGGGGACAGGGTGGTGTCTCGGGGACAGGGTAGTGTCTCCGGTACTTTCCTCTCTTGTTGCTGAGCCAAGAATACCTGATGCCTAAAATGCAGGAAAGAGAGGTTCATTTAGCTCGCAGTTTACGGAGGTTTTAGTTCATAACCAGCTGGCTCCACCCAGAGCCGCATGGCATGGCACAGGGGCAACACAGTGGTGACAACAAAAGCAAAACGGGAGGAGCAAAGAAAAGACACTTTCTGTCCTTTACACTGTAAGCAGAGCCTGGCTCCAGAGTGACGTGGCACTCACACCCGTGAGCCCAGTGTTGGACCATGAATGAGTCACAAGCTCAAAAGCCCATCCCATGCCTACATGAGGCTTCGGGTGACATCTAAGATGCAAAGAATAAGGGGTGGGAAGGGGCCAAGAAGGTGTGTCTGGCGGGGAGGGTGTGGGCCGCGCCTTACCTGAGCTTCCTCATGCTGGGAGAGAGGCCTCCTCTCTAGGGCACTGTTGTAATGTGCAGGGTCTCCACTAAGGAGGAATTGCATTACCTCTTTTCTTTCCTACACAGGAAATCATGGATCAAAACAGGCTCCTCTTCAGCAGGTGTCTGTTAGTGTAATTTCTGGCCTCAGATGATTGTTAGATGTTTCCGCTGCTTGCTTTTGATCAGCCCCAGTGCCAGGTGGTAAGGGAGGGCCTGTGGGGTGCTGGAGCTAGGGCACCCACAGTGGCAGCTGCATCCCTGGGATCCCTGTGGGGCGTGGGGATCATGCTGGCATCCCATTGATTTCTCTGTAATTTCGAACCCACGAAGCTCCTAGGTGAAGCCACAGCTGCGCACCCCCAGAGAGCAATTCCACCTCCTCCTTTAGGACTGGACATCTAGAGCAGTCTCAGATGCCGTCCCAGCCACGATGACAGGGGTGGTCTTTTGCAGGGGTGGTCCTACACAGGGTGAGGCTGAGCCTCTTCCCTGTCCACAGGTGGGGCAGGAACCCAGGAAGGGGCTGTGGAATGGGCTGTCGTCCGAGCTTCTCCGGATCTACTCAACTCTAAGACCCTCCAAGGGGGGCGCCTTCCTCGCTGTTGTTTGGAGTAACACTGAAGCAGAACCTAGGCAGGGAGCATGGAGTGGGGCCAGAGTCTGCCCGTGCCCCTCCCCATGCAGGGAAAAGCCTGGAGTCCTGGACCCCGAAGTCTGTGGAGGGAGACCCAGGCTGAGGCTGAGGGAGCCAGGCTGGGGTGGGACGGATGGAGCAAGCATGGGGCAAAGCCAAGACTCCCGGGGCTGGGCCCAAGCAGCCCAAGGCCAGGTGGCCACCGCCAGGCCTGTGGTGGTTTACCCAGGGGACAGGGCTGAGGACAGGGTGGAGGCCCCTCAGGGCTGCTGTGCTGTACATGCTGTCTCCTCCTGATAACCAACACAAGATGCTCAAGCACCGGGGCCACAGTGCGCAGAGCGGCCCCTGCAGTCACCCTGCTGGTCCCTCCAAAGCGCCAGAACCCAACAAGGAGTGGACCCCGTGTGCCAGCCTCCTCGGCCAGAGTCTGGGCTGTGGGCTCCCAGGCTGGAGCCCTGGCTGACTCTCTGACCCTCATACCACCTGAAGGATCAATTCACCTTCCCAAGTTTCCCTGGTGCCCAAATCTAGCCTGCAGACACCAGGGATACGCTCAGCCCTCTGGAGAAGCAGAGCAGTGAGAAGCACTAACACAGGTGCAGGGAGACCTGACGTGAGGGCCTGGCTCTGTGGTGATGGCTGGGAAGTCCAGGACCTGCAGGCAGCCATGAGGGGCCCAGCAGACCTCCTCCCTCCACCTTGTGCCCTTCACCGTGCCACATGAGGCCCCTCTTGCTCTACTCGGCCTGGGGTCATTCTCCATGTTCCTTGCCCCCACAAGATGTCCATACCAGCAAACCCTGCCACCAACCACCTGTGTTCCTCTGCCCCATGCCATACCACCCTCCTGTCTTCCTGTCCCCTATCCTTGTCTCCCCCATCTCCACTCTCCCTACTGGTTCTGTGCTCCAACTCTGAAGGCAGCTTCTGGTCCAACGCAGACAGGAACCCCAACCACCAGGGCTGTGTGAGGGACCCAGAAGGACCCTGAGGACAAAGGTCTGTGAATAGAAATGTTCTGGATGTCCCCTGTCTCTCAAGTCAAGCCCATAGGAGCAGGTAGTACAACAGTCTGACCCCTTGCAGTGGAAAGGGCAGGGGTATCGAGGACAGTGCAACCAGTGAGACAGCTCCCAAACAGTGCCGGCAAGGACAGGCAGCCAGGAAGACATCTAGCTACATCTTGAGGGGCAGGCCACGTGCCCGGGAATCCCTCTCGAGTGTCTGAGCCTATAACTGCAAAGGTGACGCAATACGAGCGTCACCAGCAGAATGAGAGGGTCCGTGCCGCCAGCTCAGCCCTTCCTGCATCTGCCCACCCAGAAGGACCTCCAGCAAGCTGGGTCTACTTGCAGGTAGGACACAGGTGAAAGCATGTGACAGGCCTGCCTCCAGCAAGCTGAGCTGGCCCTCAAGGGGCGGGGACAGCTGGGTGGCTTCTGGAAGGCAGAGCTGCAGCAGTGGCAGGAGGTGCTGGCCCCAGGTCCCATCTTGGGGAGCCACAGCTCCACAGCTTGGGGTTTATGTGGCCTTGAGTCCGGCTCTCAAGCTGCATACACCAGAAGCCCCCTCAGGCCGCACCTCTGGGCTTCTTAGGCATTTCAGTACTTCCCAATCACTTCACTGGCTAACTTGTTCTGAATTCCATAGCTATTTAGTGAGCTGATTAATTAGAAAGTAAAATGTTAGCCCCAAGCAAGTGTTGGGATCAGCAGGGCACCAAGCTGGACATAGGCGAACACCTGTCCTCAGGAGCCCCTTGAGGGGCTTAAAGGATGCAGGAGCGTGAAGGCTCCACCCAGGGTCCTGAGGTCTGTCTAACGGGGCTCTGGATGGGCCTGGGCACGGCCTGTAGCCCTGCCAGGTCAGCCTCAGTCACCCCGGCATGGCTCAGCCCATGCCTCCCGCTGCCAGGCTTCGCCTGTGGCTAGAGCTTATTAAATTTTCAAGACTACTGGTCTACCTAGAGCTGTGTCTTTTCTATTTTTAATGTCTTTGGCTTATCAAACCTGCATAAAGCAACGCACTCACAGCTAAAGGTCTCTGTCTCCCAGCAATTTGTAATTTTTTCCTGTTAATTTCACAGCGATAGATGGAGAGTAGGCAGGAATAGGTTGAAATAAATGAACTTTTGGATTACATGGCTGTGTGCTAGGAGAGGAGAGATGGATCAGAGGAACTTCGCCCAGAGAGCTTCCCTGACAGACTTCCTGTGAGGGGTTAAAGACTGAGTGAGATTCTGTACAAAGAGGGCTTTAATCCAGCCTCCGAGGGGCCAGGCAGCTTCCTCGGCCCAGAGCCCTCCTGGCACCAGCACAGGCCAGGAATCTAATTAGAGGCGCTTACCAGAGTAGCACCCAATTTCGGAGTGCACAGCAGCTACTCACACAGCCTTGCGGGAGTAATTTGACCTCTGAGTGAGACACTGTCCTCTGAGGGCTGGAGACAGGCTCCCCGAGCACTGAGCACCAGGTGGCGACGGGCAGGGTCTGCAGATCTGCTCCAGCATATCCTGGTGCCAAGTCACCACATAAGTCAGCTGAAGTCACCCAAAGCCTACCAGGACCTCCATGGCAAGACAGCAGAGCATCTGAGACCTGTGGGGGAGACCTGTGGCCCCATATTAAGACATGGAGGTCACCTGACCCCCTGCACCTTGTTTCTCCTTGTTAGCTCATGGTTTTATGGGCTGTTTATGGAACACAGGGGAGCCTTTGTCCCTATATTGAGAGCCCACGGTCTTCTTCAGATCACTGTGAGCCTTGAGTCCCAGGACCCAGTTTGGCACCCAAGGCTCTGAGACCACAGAGCTTCCCTCAGCTGGGAGCAGAGTGCACACATTGCCCTGGCAATGTTCAGAGGCCATGTGGAGAGGAGCTGTGGGGTCAGAATGTCCAGAATCCAGGGCTAGGAGCAGTGCAGAGGGGCAGTCGAGCGGACCATGCCCCAGCGGACCCAAGTGTGTCCAGAGGGGAGCAGACTACAGCCAGCTGCACCCAGGTGAAAGGGAGGGGCACACAGGAGTGGGAAGCCCCAGCTGGCCATCCCTGAGCCAGTGCCCGGAAGAGGCATTGGCCATAGAAGAAGCAGCACGAGAGAGGACGTGGGTGTCCAGCTCGGATCTTGGGCAGAGCTGATGCAGCCAGAGTTGACACAAGTGTTTTAACCCCTGCTCTGCAGGCCTTGAACCCAGCATGGGCTTCTGACAGCTCATGTGCACCCGGAGCAGGGACCTGTCTGCACTGGGCATTGCCACAGAGCCCTGTGACACCACACTCTGCCCAGACAGGGACCTGGGGCTGCCATGCTTGCTGAGCACAGTGCTGGAAAATTCCCTTTAGCATTGCTTGTTTTAACACCACATGCCAGTTCAGTCCGGTTTGTGCTGACCGGAGACACGCCATTCAATTTAGGTAGTGGGCTAGGGTATCAACAAGTTGCCCAGCTTGCCTTGGAATTTTGATTTTCCGCCTCGACACTCTGAGTAGCCAGAGTTACAGATTGTACAGCCACACCTGCCAAACCCCAGCACTTGAGCCTCCTAGAGGCCCACGTCACTGCCATGCAGGGGGCAAGCAGCATCCTCTCCTCCAATGGACTCACACATTACGCGACCCTCTGTGGCACGCTGGAGCAAGGATGGACAAGACAGCCCTGGGCAGGCATCACTGGGTGTGCGAGAAAGCACACTCACTAAGATAAGGACAGAGACAGGACAGGATACAGGGACTGCGCAGGAACTCTCAGGCACTGACAGACCCCAGACTCATGGCAGAGCAGAAAGCTCCCTCGGAGAAAGCTGCAGCTTGCAGAGCCATGACCTAACTCTAACCCTAACCCTAATCCCTGAGCCCGACCCTGACCCTGACCCTGACCCTAAACCTAAACCTAACCCCTGAGCCTGACCCTAACTCCTGACCATAACCCTAACCCTGACCCTGACTCTAACCCCTGACCCTGACCCTAACTCTAAACCTTAGCCATAATCCTTAACACTAAACTTAACCAAACACATAACGCTACGCCCTCAAAATAACATTAAATACTGGGAAATTCACCCTAAACACAGCTTAAATAGAAGCTCCTGGGACCAGGTTATGGTGACCATCCACATCAGCTAATGCTCACTCTGACCCATAATCCTAAACCCAGACTATCTCTAAACACAATTCAGCTCCAGGTCACTCCAGCCTGTGTCCCCACAGAGAAAGCCCCGTGTGAGGCCCACAGCAGAGGAGGCGCAGGGCTCCGCAGCAGAGCGGGTGCCTGTGACTGGGTCCAGTGGAGAAGCCTCGCCAGGCTGCGGTCTCTGGGGCCCCATGGGCTTGCGTGGGGAGCCCGCAGAGGGAGTGGCCATTCTGGGCCCTGCAGCCCCACAGTCTCGGGCTGCATGGCTGTGACCTGCAGGTTACTGGACTGGGGTGGGGCTAGAATGGCAGCCCTGTCCCTCCTTCTCTGGGCAAAGCTGAGGGACTTGGGGCACTGCCATGACCCAAGCTCCTGGGGTCTTTGCCCTGGGCTGGCCAGCTGTGCACAGCATTCAGCCCACAGCCAGGGCAGAAGACCTTGGTGGGCAGGGCCTTTCTCACCCGTCTTTGTGGGCTCCTGTGTGGGCACCATGAGCGGGTACAGCCCCTCCTCTTGGGGCCACTATTTTGAGAACAAAGCCAAGGTGTAGAAGGAGACCTGGACTCAGAAGGGCCCCCATAGCCACACGAAGAGTCACAGCTCAGGAGCTTTGCCACATGCAGCAGAAGGACCAGGATGCAGTTGCACATGGAGTCTGCACGGGGTGGCTGGGACCAGTGTCTCGTCACACCTGAGAGGTCTATTTCAGGCAGGAAATGCAGAGAATTAGGTGATTCTGTGCAGATTCGATGCTGTTTTCTCATTCCTGGAGGATGGCAGGGAGGGGCTGGGCTGCATGAACCCTGGGCAGCAGGGCAGATTGGCATAGGGAACTGTCTGCGTAGACAGTCTGGCAGGAAGGAGGGACGGGGCTCAAATCTGACCCTGGTGAGGGACTCTGGAGGTACAGGGTCCCCCAGGGAAGCTCGTCACTCCTGCAGGCAATTAGGGGAGAGTCAGGCTGTGTGGAACAAGCAATTAATTACCAGCAGGCTCGAGAGGAATCGGAGTCTCTGGTGAACAAGTGGATGTCACGATTTCATCAGGAACGAGCAGAGGCATGGAGTGGAAGGCAAGGCTGGGGCCAGGGGAGCAGGTGGCCAGGGTGGGAACAGAGCGCTGACCAGGAGGGGAACCAAGGATGGTTACAGAGAGAGCACCGGGCTCCAGGAGAGGCCTGGGGCTCAGTGCTCCATGGATTTGCCTCTATGCATGGGGCAGAAGGAGAGAGGGAAAGTCAGGGGCTGAGGAGGTCAGTGCAGCTTTGAGTGGGTTACAAGCTGCAGGGAAGGAGAATGCACACATGCATGCACGCATGTGCACACAGTAAACATCCACCCACACGTGTATACACACATGCACACACCCACAGGCATGCTCACTCACTCACAGACGTGCCCCCTGGAGAGCCCATGAAGGGGGTCGAGACAGGACCAGGGTCATATGAGGCAGAGACAGACCCCTGGCTCAGGCAGCAATTACTGATATCAGGATCCACAGATGGCTGGGGTGGGGCTGAGCCTGGAGAGGAGGAGCAGGCTGCACAGGGGGACCCCGTCAGACCTGAGGCCCAGAGGTGCACAGGCCTGCCTGAGTGTGCCAACTATGCTCAACAAGGGAGACAGACGAGGGGTGCCAGGCCTGGCCCCCAGCGCCTTTGTGCCCTGGGGACACAGCAGGCATGGAAGGAGACATCTAGGAGACCACGTCCCAGCACGGTGGGGAGAGGCCTGGACCGTCTAGGTGCCCCCCTTCTCACAAACCTAAAACCTCCCTGGGATCAGTGCTGACAGCCAGAAGGCCTGGGCAGCCTTCGCAGAGCAGGGCAGCAAGGGCACAGGGGCCTGGGGCTCCTGGAGGCAGAAGACCCCTTGCTGCCACAGCTGGGTGTGCAGCCAGCCCCACAAGGACCGTGTGCAGCCCGGGACCCAGGGCATCTCCTGGAAGGCCTGGCTGCCGCCCTGGCCCAGCAGCCTTCAGCAGAGGAGTCCCTCCCAACAGGAGCTGAGGCTCCGCGCAATTTCCAGCCTGCGGCAGTCCGCGGTGGCCAGGCTCCGAGAGGCTGGTCAACAGTGCCCCCTGGTGGCTGCTGTCGCCACCGCTCCTCCACCAGCCGACCCTGGTCAAGGCTTCAAGGTGGGCACCCCTGGAGGTGGACACCTGCCCCGCCTCGGCCCCGCACTGGTGCGTGGAGGTCAGTCCATCATGCCTGCACAGGTGGTCATCGGCCACCACGAGGACACTGCAGCCTATGTCTTGCAGACCCTTATCCTGCCACTCCAGGCTGCAAGTCACCTCAGCCACACCGGCCTTTCTGCGTCTTGGCTGAGGAAAAACCTGGGAGCCCAGGCACCGACAAAGGTGCTTGGGGAGGACTTCCAGGAGGAGAGGCGATGGCTGTGCAAAGTCCGGGGTAGACACCGATACGGAGGAGGCAGCCATGCCCCAAGGCAGAAGACCCGGGGCTGGGGCTGAAGGACAAAGCCCCCATAGACTCCTGGCACCTTGGCAGGTTGCAAGCCTTCTACCCTGGGGTAGAAGCAGGAGCCAAGGAGCCCCTCCAGTCCTGTCGCAGGCCAGGCTCTGTCTGGTGTGCGGGACCTCAGCACAGATGGCTCTGCTCAGTCCGTGCGGGTCATCAGCAGCCAGCCAGGAGGGAAGGGTGGTGGGGAGGGAGGGCTCCAAGCAGAAAAAGGGCAAACTCGCAGGGCAGCCAGGGGTCCAGCTCCTAGGGCCTGCAGCGGGGGAGGAGGCCTTGGCGGCCACATACAGAACACTGGGCTGGGAGGCAGAACCCCAGGGGGGCAGCAGGGGCCTGCGCCACAGCAAGGGGCTGTACTTTGTTTTTTTCTCCTCCTCCTCCTCCTCCTCCTCCTCCTCCTCCTCTTCCATTTATCTGCTTTTCTTTCTTTCTCTCTGGGTAATGGGAATTGAACCCACAGAGTTCCCATATAAAGTCCTGGCCCTTTTTATTTATTTTTTATTTTTATTTTTATTCCATGATAGATGCTCAGTTGCACTGGCTTTCCCACCTCCTTGGCGTCCCAACTACTGGGGTCACAGGTGTACGCCCGCCCTGCTGGTCCTCAGGACCCTTCCTCCCAATGCAGGCATCAGCCTTTGTGTGCACTGAGCCGGACCTGCTGCAGGATACACCCATCCTTGCTCCTTCTGCCCAGGCACCTCCCAGGGATGGGGGCACCACTCCACCCTCCCACACAGCCCTGCTCACAGGCTTCTCCCTCCTCTGGCCCTGTCCATGCTGTCCTGCTCCTCACACCTGCCCCCCAGGCCAAAGCCCATCTGTCCCCAGAGCCTCTGTCGGAGCCATGTAGAGGACCAGTGTTCCCCTGACCCACAGACTGCTTGCTCGGCTCTGCCTCACGGCGCAGACTGTTTAATAAATGTTTAATAGCAACAATAAAGGATCGACTTGGCAAGACTGAAGATTTTCACCTGGGGACTCAGTGCTGTGCTCAGGTCAGTAATAAAAACCATCTTTGCAAGGTAGACGAGAGGCCAGGCCAAAGGGCGACCCTCAGGGAAGTGACCAGAGACACATGCCCAGCTCATGTGCCTCCCCCGCATTCTGTGTCACCATCTATCCAGAGGGGTGACAAGAGCATGGCCATTCCAGACATGGTGACCACTGTGTGGCACAGTGACAAGCCATGGTAAGAAGGGCTCAGCTCAAAGCCCAGTCACCAGCTTGGTGGTGTCCCCGAAGAGGAGACACTGGGAAGAGAGCAGAGGCACTGCCCCCCACTGTGCTCTACGCCCTGAGAGCTGAAGTCAGTGGGGAGCAGTAAACCAGGCCCAGCAGGCCTGGGAAGCAAGAGGAAGCTGTGACCCTAAAGGACTGGAGCCCAGCCTGTGTCCAGCCCTAGCAGCTCCTGCGACACCTGAGGCTGAGCCTGGACAAAGCCAGAAGGCTCCTTGTTAGCACCCCAGGTCGAGGATGGGCCACCATCTGTCCCCAGCCTGCTCCACTCTCACCCAGCAGCGCATAGCCAGTGCCAGCAGAGCTAGCCAGATGCTGAGCAGCCCCAAGGTCCCTGGGGCAGCAGGGACAAGCTGGGAGGGTCTGGGGAAAGCAGGGCGGAACACAGCAAGCCCAAGGACAGAAGGGAGGGGTGTGGTCCACGGCACAGAGGCCAGCACCACATGGGCTGGGAACCACAGGAGGGCAGGGGGCCCCCAACACCCTAGGGCCAAGGGAGGAGTGGGTGGGGCAGTTGCCAAATGAATTACTGTTAGCAATCTCTTGATCAAAGAGAATCCAAGCTGCATTCAAATCCCACCCAGGCTGTCTGGGGCACCCAAGTAAGGAGCTAAGAAAGGAGTGCAGTGCGGGGGGTGAAGTGTAAACACAGGTAAAGAGGACCTGAGTCTCTGCATGGAGGGTAACACTGGGACTCGGAGCCAGGTGACATCTGCAGTGCCCGGGAGGGCAGCACCAGGTCCGGGAGCCAGAACCAGCCTGGCCACAGCACCGCGCCTGGCAGCTGGTGCCAACCTAGACTGTGCTCTGTACCTGCACAGACGCAGAGCTCGGGAAGAGAAGAGGGTGACCTTGGAGAGGCGGAGAGCCAGGATCAGGCCGCCATGTCCACTCAGCTTCCAGGGAGGGCCTCGAGCTGCCTGGCCCTCAGCGGAAAGCAGAGGGCCCAAGGTCACAAGGGAGCAAGGGGCAGGAGGATGCAGCTTCTAACAGCCGCTGTTCCACAACGGAGCTAGGGCCCAAGAGTGAGGGTTTGCACAGGAAAGGCATTCACCTACCCACCCTGGGCTCCAGGCTCCATCCCTGCGACCTACACACCCCTGACACGCCCCGTTAGGGCCACCGCCAACTGTGGCAGGGACAGGGTCACTTCACCAAGGGGGAGCACCCCAGAGACATAGGTCAGCATGGAAGCAGAGGCGGGACCTGAGGAGGGCTGTGGAGGCCCCTCTCCCCAAACCACAACGCAGTGCTCTACACTCTCCAAAGCAAACCCAGAGCCAGTGCAGCCCGAGAACCTGGCCTCCCTCCTAACGAGTAAAACGAAACAGCCACATATCATATATATGTGTTGTGCTGTGCTCGGCTATTTTTCTTAAAGTTCAGCATAGAGATATTTCTATAGCAGTATATAAAAAGCTCTCGAGTTGTGTTTAACAGCTGCACAGGGGTCAACTGCATAAATGACCCATTATTCGTCCCATCGGTCTCCTGTTGGTGGACATCTGGGTGATTTCTAGTAATTAACTGCTCCCTCCCGTGTGGCAGTACACTCTGGCTGCCACCGTGTGTCCCACATGTGAGTGTGTTCGTGGGCAAACTAAATACAAGTGCAACTGCTAACCAAAATGGAAACTAATATTGGCCCAGACAGAGAAAGTTTTAAAGGTCTCAGCAAAATCTAGCAGGCTGAGGAGCAGAAGGAGGGAAAAAGGAAATAGCCTGAAAAGTGTCACAGAGAGAGCAAGTCATGGGTGGGCAAGAACCCCAACAGCAGTGGATCCCCAGCACGCTGTGCTGTGCCAGCCCCGCCCCCGGGCACGCTGAGCTGTCCACGGAGACTGGGCGTGGTGGCGCACACCTGTGATCCCAGCGCTTGGGAGGCTGAAAACAGGGGGATCACTATGAGTCAGACCTGTGTAGTGAGACCCTGTAGACCCTGTACTACATACATAAAAAGAAAAAGAAAAAGAATCCCCACAGGAGGAAGAAGAGCATGAACACCAGAAAGAAAGTTACCATCCTGTGCTCTAGTTAACACTAAAAACAGTAATAAACACTGCCGCTTAAACGACAATATAAGCTGTAAGGTGAAAAGCATAGTGGAACTTTCAAGTGAAACAGTGTATTTGGAAATACGTGGGGGACAGAGCAGCGTGATCAAGCTGCGAATGTGAGTAACAGACAGGTAATAAATGTGATTGCAGACAGCAGCAGGTGTGGACACCCTCCCGGGAAGGCGTGTAGCTTGCAGTTCTAATTGAAAACAAAATGAAGCCTTGTGGAAATCCAGAAAATAGGAGTAAGCCAAGCTTAGAGGAGAGCGCGAAATACATTAGGGCCTTGTCCTCTTTGTCACCCTCTAACAGGGGACCCCCAGCTGGCCCCAGTGAGGCCCACACAGCACCCAGTAAGGAACTTCACTCGTGGCCGACGTGCGATTTCCACCGCAAAGGATGCTGGGATCCTACGGGACCTTGAGAGACTGCCACTGTGGTCAGGCCCGCTCTTCCTCACAGGGAACCCCGCGTGTGGCAACGCTGAGCATGGGGAGTCTCATTTGGCCTGGCCCAATGGGTTTACAGCACACAAATATCTCTCCTACCTAAATTTCTCCAAAAGGAAGTCACAGCCTATGCAGAAACCATTTCCAGATACCAGTGACGTAGTTGGTGGCACATAACATCCTTTAAAACAATTAAAAATCAAAGCACCAGCTTTGCTGGGTGCATTATTTGATCACAAAACAATAAAATTAGAAATAATACTGCAAAGATGGCCAGAGTACCATGAGTGCCAGAAGCAGAAAGAACCCACTATGGATGACCTTGGACCACAGAGTAGATGAAGGGAGAGATGACGCTCTCGGAGGTGTTGGAAAGGAGGCGCCTTCCATGCTCATGAGCCCGGGCAGGAGCTGCTGCCTGGGCCCTCGGCACCGCGGGGTCCCAGGGCGCAGGTGTGGTGCTGAACTCGCTGGAAGCAGCCGCATGCACCCCGGAGGTAGGAGGGTGTCTGCTGTGCATGAAAGCTAAACATACCAAGAGTAAACAAAACAGGTAGAAAGCACCTCTTCACTCAAATTAGATTCTTTGAAGTTAAATCTTTGTAAATTAATTATGGGAAGAAGAAAGACAGAGGCTAAGAGAAGCACAGAGAAAATAAGGAACAGGAGTGGAGAATAAGCACAAAAAAAAAGGAGAGAATTATGAGGTGATTATATTTACTTAATTCTATGGCAACATATTTATAAACTTAGAGGAAAAGTGAGTTCTGAAAAATACAAAAGTTAAACTATGAGGGATTCAACATGGCTGAACAGAGGAAGAGCTGGGCTGGAGTTTCTCCGAGAAAATCAACTAAGAGTGCAGGGAGCTGGAAGAAAGAGAGAGACACACATCCTGACCCAAAGCAAGAGACCTGCATATCAAACGAAACACAGAGGATTTCGTAAAATGGCCAAAGCCTGCGGCAGGACCTCAGCCCACGGGCGGGGGCAGAAAGCGCCACTCTGGGGAGTTCCCTGGAACCTGGGGGACTGCAATAGCGTGGCCAGCCCAGGCCACGCGGGACAGACATGGGGAGCAAGGCCATGCCTCTCGTCTTCCTCCAGATGGAGGACACTGCAGCCTGACAGCACATTTCATCAGCACACCTGGGGTGAGTGGCCATCCTCGGCAGTGGCCTGCAGGCTGCCTCTTCCTTTGCTTTTCTCTGTCATGCGCCATGGTAGCTAACTGGGGCCTCTAGCAGAAACAAGGCTGGGAAGACTGCAGCGGTGGTGAGAGCTGGAGGAGCAGCCACTCTGCCTGCCCTGCTGCAAGCATGGTGAGAGGAGAGGGACGTGGGGCTTAGGCAGCCGGACAGCAGTCCCCCTGCCCTGCCGTCAGTGGTGTGAGCAGAGAGGAGCCAGCGGAGAGGAGCAGGCTGTGCAAGTCTGGGAGAGGATAGGCAGGGGCCTCAGGCCGTCTCCATCTGAGGACTCCACAGCCACTGAGAGCACAACACAGTGACGAGGAGGGTCAGGAGACACGGGCAGTCACTAGGGCACCCAGAGAGCCACTGGCAAAGACTGACCCAGTCCCACACCCCCAGGCCAAGATCAAGGCTGTAACCAGCACCAGTCCTATTTGTCTTAGAGGGACATAATTTATCAGATTATTGCACACTATTCACCCCAAAAGCCAAAGGCAGAAGAGTGCAGAAGATCTGTCCACTGACTAGACACCCAAAGAGTCCAGCTGGAGGCCAGAGTCAGCACCAATGTCTTGTTCAAGCCTGTATCAAGGATCTGTGCTGACAGGCCCAGAGCTCAGTGGTGGAAACCAGTCTGCCCCAGGGGATGACGGGCCTGTGCCAGCAGGCCGAGGGGTCTGCACCAGAACCTGAAAGTGACCAGAGTACCCTCAAAGAGAACTATGGCCAGCCTGAGTGACATCGAGGACCCCTTCAAGGATGAGACCAACTGAGCTCATAGCAGGAAGCACAGTGCGACCAGCTTCTCCTGGAGAATCAGCAGCGTACACCCTCTTCCCCTCCAGTTCCCCTCTTTTGCTGCTGACGACAGCCCTCAGGTGGGCCCTCCACACCCAGAATCATGCTGCTCAGTTCAGCTGGGTGTTTCAAGGTGGCCACTGGTCAATCCACTGCACTCCTAAGACTGGACAGCACAGATTTGGGCTCTATGGAAGCTACCATAGAACTGTGGACACCAGAGGAATTTCATCACATCTTTGTTTGTTTTATATTGCTTTTTCTGTCTTTTTTTTGCTTGTTAAGGTTTCTACTTTCATTGTTTATGTTTTGTTCACCTTTTTTTCTTTCTTCAACTGTCTTTTTATTTTTTTTTTTTACATTTTCATATGTGTAAATGTTGTCTCTAGTCTCTCCAGTTCACTTCAGTATTCTTTTGCTTTGTCCTTGACTCTCTCCTGCCCTGTTCTCAGGCTTCCCAAAGCTTGGATGATCGTCCTTTGTCCTTCAGGCTTGATTCTACTATATTTCTGTATCTTTCTACTATATTTCCTGTATCTTTCCATTTTTCCCCTTATTCCTCTTTAATTTCACACACACACACACACACACACACACACACGGTAAAATCACTCTACTAAGGGGCAACTCACTACATACAAGCTCCTGGGTTATGTAGGATCTTGTCACGTATCTGTAGGTCTGGCTCCTAGAAGTGAAGACACCCAATCCATAGCTACTACAGTTTTCCAGTCTCTAGGCTGGCTTTGATGCTGTTGTGATTGCTAATGATACTACTTTACCCAGGGTGTCATGCCTGTTTTGATCAGTGCTCCCCCCTTACATGACGGCACCGTGATTGTCTGGGGCCATAATCATCACCGCAGTCCAGTACCAAAGGACTGGGTGCTGAGTCAAATGAATAGTGACTTCTGGTCCATAACAAATTCTGAAGATAAGAACTTTAGGCGACAAAAAGGCCAAGAGCCAGCTCCATCTACAGGACACCTCTGGGGAAGATGTTTCCTAGGGAAGTCTTCACACTGGTGACAGAGCTACCTGCTATAAGCAATTCACAAGTACCAACACAGGAAACAAATGCTTAAAAATAGAAGCGACAAGACAGAAGCAAAATGCAACCTCAGTCCTCCAGCCCACCTCAGACAAGCCCAGGGGCCAAGAAGATAGAGTAAATCAGAACGCACCCACGTGAACTTTCTGAAGCAGTAGCAGCAGAAGTGAAAACACAGATGAATGAGGCCATCGAGAACACCAGATCAAAAATAATCTGTCAGGTAAAAAAAGAGATAGAGGATTATCATAATGAAGGACTTGTTCAGTGAATCTAGAGTAGACACAGACCTAAAAAATACAAAGAGAATCTTAGAGAAATGGCATAAATCATGAGCATACAACGTATAAAAGAAGTGGAATCCACGAAACAGCCTCAAACAGATGTCTCAGACTGTGAGGACAGAATATCAGACCTGGAAGAAAAAAAAAAGAATATCATACCTGAACAACAAGATTGCAGTTAGTGATCAAAAAGAAAGAAAGAAAGAAAGAAAGAAAGAAAGAAAGAAAGAAAGAAAGAAAGAAAGAAAGAAAGAAAGAAAGACTACTTTAAAATACGAAAAGACCATGAAAAATCAAGGCACCAGCTGCAAGACACTGCAAACAGAACAACATAAGATTGACCAGGCTCAATGCAAAAGCAAGGGGTAGCACAATTGATAGGAAAAAATACTGTTCACAAAAGTAGAAAGAAGAAAACCTGCCAACCATGGAAAAAGTGGCAGCCAGGTAAGAGAGATGTATAGAACTCCAATTAGTCATGACCAAAATAAATCTACACCACAGAGTATAATTTCCAGAAGTTCAGGACAAGAACAGAATGCTAAGCTAGGCTGGGTGGGGCTCGCCTGTAATCTCAGCACTCAGGAAGCTGAGCCAGGAGGATTTCTGTGAGTTTCAGGCCAGCCTGGGCTACGTAGCGAGACTGTGTCTCAGAAAAAAGACCAAAAAGAACACGACAGTAAAAGCTGCTAGAGGAAGTAAAGAAATCTATGAAGGAAAGCCCACCAGAATCTCTGCAGATTCCTCAACACAAAAACTCAAGTCAAAGAGAACTTGGAGCAAAACACTTCAAGTTCTGAAGGAAAACAACTTCTAACCCAGACTGGCATACCCCACAAAACTACCTTTCAAAATCAATGGGAAAATAAGACATCGCTATGAAGTATCTTCTTCTGAAGAAATTTACGGCCACCAAAAAACTCCCCAAAATGTTCTGAAAGGTATTTTATAAAAAGATAATGAAAATTACAATTCCAAGAATACCAAAAAATAGAATTTATCAGGCAAGGCAAGCAATAAAATACATAGGAAAATCAGGGAATCAACAACAGGAAAACAATATGACAAGGATAAGCCATATATGTCAGTTGTCACCATCAATGTAAATGATCTTAATTCACCAATCAAAAGAAACATACTAGCAGATTAGATCAAGACACAAAGTCCAACAATATGCTGCATACAAGAAAAACATTTCAGCGAGAGCACCAGAGAGCAAAACTCAGACACCCGCATGAGTGAAACTCTCTACTGCATCCCCGCGACCCCTGCACCACCAAATTTCTGCATTAGATTCTTTACTTCAGATGCTATGTATTCAAAAATTTCTTTTTTTATTTCAGGCATCCAAGCCTCCAAGCCTACTGAGCAAGTGAGAAATTTCCGGCCCCCATCCAACCCAGCATGGTCTGGTGAGGGTGTAGGAGAGCTTCAGCGCTTCCCAGTACTCCCTGGGCCAGGGGCACAACAGAGGGGAAGCACAGGCTCACTGTTGTATCAGACAGGATACAGAAAAAAGGAGCTGAGCACAACAGCTAGATCAAGCCAGGCATAACTGGATAAACTCAAACTTAATAGATCTGCACACAAATCTCATTATGTGCTAAGGTTACAACTGCACCAAAGCTCTACACCAAAGGTCAGAGGTCAGTGCTGTACAAAATGATAAAGACAAGGAGCAAATTGCAATCTCAGGCCTCGAGTCCACCCATGACAAGTGCAGAGGACACTAGCTCAGCTGAAATGAATGAATTAACAGAGGTGGAAGCAAAGAAACAACAGAAGAAAGGTAGAGAGGAACTCAGACCAGAATTAATGCCTGAAATAAAAAAAAAAGAAATTTTTGAATACATAACATCTGAAGTAAAGAATCTAATACAGAAAAGTATGAAGAAACCCAATGCCCACCCAGAACAAGTACAGAAAACACAAGTTCAGCTGAAACATATGAATTAGCAGCATCACAAGCAAAGAATCAACAGCATAAAGGTAAAGAGGAACTCAGAGCACAAATAATTTCTCAAATAAAAAAATAAATCTTTTAAATAATAGTATCTGAAATGAAGAATCAAATACGGACATATATGGACGAAACACAATATGGGAAAAAACTCTGCAATAAAAGAATTAATAGCTACCTCTAAAGAAGACATTGATTAAAAAAAAGAAATTGGAGATTAGAAATATGACAGATTCTTTGACTAAGCAATATAGGGAAGAAATAGATCGCATGAAGCAGAATCAAAGAGATATAGAGGTACTTAAAATTTCATTCACAAGTCTACAAAATTGTTTGAGTGAAAGTGAAGACAGAGTTTCAGATCTTGAAGACACTGGTGCAGCTAGTGAAAAGGTGAGAAAGGATCTCTTAAAAACAACTGGGATGCAGGAAAAAATAATCCATCACATTCAAGACATTGCCGGGATGAACAATGTGAGATTAATAGGCATCAATGAAAAAGAAGTAGTCAATATAAATGATATAAAAAGAATATGGGCAGAAATAATAGCAGAAAACTTCCCAAATATGAGGAAACAATCCGACATTCAAGTAACTGAAGTATACAGAATGCTAAACAACTTCAACCTAACTAAAAATACACAAAGACATATAATAGTCAAGATCCATAAATACAACACAAGAATAATATGCTGAAAACTGCTAGAAAAAGAAGCAGATCACATTCAAAGGAAAAGCTATCAGAATTATACCTGACTTCCCTTCACAAACCACGAAGCCAAGGAGAGCATGGAGCAGAGTACTTCAACTCCTCTATGAAAACAAATTCCATCCCAGACTACTATACCCTGTAAAACTTTCTTTCAAGTTTGATGCAAAAGTGAAATACTTCCATGACAAAGAACAACTAAAGAATTTCATGATCACAAAGCCATCCCTACACAGGCTACTGAAAGATGTTCTAGAGAGAGACCACAATGACCAGAACTCCATAAATGAGAACAGAAGGAACCCACTAAATAGGGCAAACAACTAAACACATCTCAAAAAGGAGTAAAAAACAGCAGGTAAATAACATGTCAATCATAAATCAACACATTTCAATGTAACCATAAATGTAAATGGACTCAATTCACCAATTAAGAGAAATAGACTAACACAGTGGATTAGGAAACAAAACCCAACAATATGCTGTATACAAGAAACACACTTAACTCAAAAAAGATATTCACAGGCTTAAAGTCAAAGGATAGAAAACAATACTGCATGCCCCAGCACCGCAGAAAAAAAGCAGGGGTAGCAATTCTGTTCTCAGATAGTCTCAATTTCAAACCAAGAATGATCAAACGACACAAAGAAGGCCACTATATATTGGTTAGGGGGAAAATTCAAGAGGAGGAGGTAACACTCATAAATATATATGCACCAAACATAGGAGCACCCAAATATATGAGACAAATCTTCATGGACATGAAAAATCTAATATCCAAGACCACAATCTTAACAGGAGACATTAACAGCTCTTATCTCAAAGAGACAGGTCAACCAGACAAAAAATTAGCAAAGAAGTAGCAGAACTGAACCAGAGCTTGGAACAAATGGACCTGGTGGACATATATAGAGTGTTCCACCCAACCACAGCTGAAGACACATTTTTTTTCAGCTGCACATGGGTAATTCTCTAAAATAGACCACATACTAGTTCATAGGTCATGCAAAAGTATATGCAAGAAAACAGAAATTATCCCATGCATATTATCTGACCACAGTGCAATGAAACTGGAAATAAATAACAAAAGAAACCAGAAAAACCCACTAAAGACATGGAAATTGAAGAACACCCTACTGAGCAATCAATGAGTTGCAGATGAAACTAAACAAGAAATTCAACAATATCTACAATTCAATGAAAATTCAGCCACAACTTAACAGAATTTATGGAATGCAAGGAAAGCAGTTCACAGAGGGAAAATCATAGCTATGAACTCACACATTAGGAAAACAGAACGGGAACAAATAAACACCCTAATGCTATACCTCCAAAACGTAGAAAAGGAAGAACAAACCAAACCCAGACCCAAAAGATGGGAAGAAATTATGAAGATTAGAGCAGAAATTAATTCAACTGAGATGAAGAAAACAATTCAAAGAATCAATGAATCAAAAAGCTGGTTCTTTGAAAAACTAAATAAAATTGATAAGCCACTAGCTAACCTCGTCAAAAAGAGGAAAGAAAAAGTTCAAATAGAAGCAATAAGGAATGAAAAAGGTGAAATCACCACAGACCCAGAGGAAATTCAGAAGATTATCAATAGTTACTTCGAGAATCTTTATGTTCACAAAATAGAAGACACACACACACAAAAAAAAAAAAATGGACAGATTCCTCAAAAGGTACAAATTACCAAAATTGAATCAAGAAGATATAACAGCTCTCAATAATTCTATAACAGCCAGCGAAATACGAAACATAATAAAAAGCCTGCATAAAAAGTCTAGGTCCTGATGGATTCTCAGCTGAATTCTACAAGAAAGTTATAGAAGATATAATCCCTACACTCCTTAGACTCATCAGTGAAATGGA